>CM056058.1:5082010-5119510 GCA_029574335.1 Rana kukunoris
CGCATGCTCCGTTCGCAAATTTCCCGCCGTGCATTGCGCGAAATCACGTCGTTACGTCATTCGTTGTTTGAGTAGCGTCGTTTACGGACATTTCTATTCCCGAACGAGTTACGCAAAAAAATAAATAAATTAAATTCGACGCGGGAACAAAGGCCATACTTAACATGGGCTACGCACCGTTAGACCAGCAAAAAGCTGGTCTAACAGTACGTAAAAAAAAAACAGACGTAAGCGATTGCGAAGACCGCTCGTATCTTTGTGGATCGCCGTAAAAACACATTTGCATATCCCGACGCATGAAAACGACGCAAACTCCTCCCAGCGGCCGCAAAAATATCGCAGCGTAGATCCGAAGGCTTACGAAGACGTAAGCCTCTCGGATCGAAGCCCGAAGCCGCCGTATCATGGTTTGAGGATTCAAACTAGTGATACGGTGCGCAAAATTTGAAATTACTCCTGTCTAACACTAGTTAGACAGGCGTAATTGCTTTATGAATCTGGGCCATTGCGTTTTAGCTGCGAATTTGGAGACCTGGGAGAAGTTCCGGGTGAGAGGAGAGTGGGGGAGAAGTGTATTGAGCTGAATGACAGAAATTCCTGAAGAGAACTGAACACATCTGCGAATCAGCTGCGTACCCATAGAAGATAATGGGACTGAATTCGCACCTGAGCCGCACCGCAAGGCATAAAATCCGCACACGTTTTTTCTGCAATGCGCAGTGCGAATGCATCGCACATATGTGAACCAGCCTCATTGAAAACAATGGGCCAGATTCAGGTACAATTGCCCTGGCGCAGAGTATCAGAGATACACTACGCCGCCGTATTTTACCTGGCTCTAAGACGAATTCAGGTAGATTTCGGCCCGTAAGGTACGGCGGCGTAGTGTATTTCTCGCGGCGGAATCGAAATACGCGATTAGGGGGCGTGAAGCATTTAAATTAGGCACGTCCGCGCGGCGATCGAACTGCGCATGCTCCGTTCAGAAATTTCCCGCCGTGCATTGCGCGAAATAACGTTGTTACGTAATTTTTTTTGAGTAGCGTCGTTTACGTACATTCCTATTCCCGGGCGACTTATGCAAAAAAAATTTAAAATTTAAATTCGACGCGGGAACGACAGCCATACTTAACATGGGCCGTCTAACTATAGACCAGCTAATAGCTCGTATAACTTTACGCAGCAAAAAGATGACTACAGATGCCGTAAGAGATTGCGAAGGACGATCGTAACTTCGTGGATCGCCGGAAAAAGCTCATTTGCATACCCCGACGCGGAAAACGACCCGAACTCCACCTAGCGGCCGCAAAAAGATTGCAGCGTAGATCCGAAGGCGTACGAAGACGTAAGCCTGACGGATCGAAGCCCGAAGCCGTCGAATCATGGTTTGAGGATTCAAACTAATGATACGACGCGCGTAATTTGAAAGTACTCCGGTCTAACAGGAGATAGAACGAAGTAATGGCTCTGTGAATCTGGCCCAATGTATTTAGAAATGTTCTGCGTATTAGACCAACCAATTCGCATAGGTGTGAATCCGGCCTAAAACTTAACATAGTTACACATTAAAATACTAAGTGCAGGTAGTGTACAAAAAAAAAATAGGAAAAAATGTTTGTGTATTAAAATGTAAAAAAATGTAACCAACAATTACCAATTACAGAAAATAAACTCTGAAATATTTCTTATTAAATTGTTTCATTTAAATTTTTAAGCAGTATGCGTTTTTCAGTGCAGTAGCCTTTTCTGCACTGTAATCTGTAGACTTATTTAAAAGGTCTAATTTTCACAAAAAATTAAAAAATAATAATTTTTGTGTATTTTTAAATTCAAATAAATGAACCAAAAATGAACTAATTACAGAAAATAAACTATTAACTTATTCTTGTTAAATTGTTACATTTAAATTTCGAAGCATTAAGTTTTTCATTGCAGTAGCCTTTTCTGTGCTATAGTCTGTACACTTATTTAAAATGTCTAATGTATATATATATATATATATATATATATATATATATATATATAAATTATTTAAAAAAGTCTGTAAATACTAAAGAAATTACGAGACCACTCTAAACAATTTTTGTAATAGAACATAGCCTACTACATGAATTGTAAATGTGTAAAATGAAAGATTTTCTTTTATTTAGAAGATAAAAAAAAAATAGTACAGCATTCTTAAAACTTATCATAGTCACACATTTACACTACTAAGTGCAGTTAGTGTAAAAAATAAAAATAAATTAGGAATTTTTATTGTGTATTTCAAATTCAAATAAATGAACCAAAAATGAACTAGTTACAGAAAATAAACTCTTAAATATTTCTTAGTAAATTGTTACATTTAAATTTCTAAGCATTAAAGTGGATGTAAACCCCCATTTTTTTTTTGATGTCACAATGTACAGTATAAGATTTCCTATCATCTGTGCCCAGTCTTAACACACAGAGTTAATCCAGATCGGAGTAATCCTCTTTTATTGTTCAGTGAAAATGAACAGCCTTCCAGATAAAAACCTGCCTAAATAAAAAGTCAGTTTTCTCTCTTCTTGATTTGAGTGACAGGTTATTTACATATCTAGCCTGGACATGTTTATCATATGTTATGTTAATCATAACATGAGGTATAAAAAGTGAGAAATCCACCCCTCCCCCACATAACACATCCTGGTAATATACAATGAACTTTGGATCACCTCATGTTATGATAAACATGTCCAAGATAGATTTGTAAATAACCTGTCACTGAAAGCAAAAACAGAGAAACGGACTTTATAATTTGGCAAGTTTTTATCTGGAATTCTGTTAATTTTCACTGAACATTAAAAGAGGATTACTCAGCGCTGGATTAACTCTGTGTGGCAAGACTGGCCACAGATGATAGGAAATCTTATACTCTACATTGTGACATCAAAAAAAAATGCACTTTAAGTTTTTTTCATTGCAGTAGACCTTTCTGTGCTATAGTCTGTAAACTTATTTAAAATATCTAATATATATATAAAATTAATTTAAAAAAGTCTGTAAATATTAAAGAAATTATGAGACTACTTTGTAATGGAGCATAGAGTATTACATGAATTGTAAATCGGGAAAATTAAAGATTTTATTTTATTTAGAAGATAAAAAAAATAGCTTTGGATATTATCCAGCAGCGAAATAAAAAATAAAATAAAAACAACTAGATACATTACCTAAAATAAATTACCTAACACTTGGTAAGTACACAAAAAAATATAATGAATAATAATTATTAGCTGTGTTTTGTTAGGTCTAACTATGTACTAAGGACAAAATTATATGCATACATACTTAAAAAGGTTTAGTTGATAATTCAGGTGATCATTATGGCATATATATGGGTGAAAATTATTTATTCAAGCAACATAGCTTTTAAAAAAACATGTATTGCCATTTTAATTAACATTGTAAAAACATTTAACATCGTAACAATTATAATTAGAAATAAGTACAGCGTCCTTAAAACCTAACATAGTCACACTTTTACAATACTAAGTGCAGTTAGTGTAAAAAATAAATTAGGATTTTTTTTTGTGTATTTCAAATTTAAATAAATTAACCAAAAATTAGCTAGTTACAGAAAATTAACTCTTAAATATTTCTTAGTAAATTGTTACATTTAAATTTCTAAGCATTAAGGCCCGGATTCACGTAGATCGACTTATCTTTATGCCAGCGTAGCGCATCGTCTTTAGGCTACGCCGGCGCAACGTTGAGAGGCAAGCATTCACAAAGAATATGCGCTCTACGTTGCGCCGGCGTAGCGTATAGTTGTCGGCGTAAGCCGACGTAAGTCAAAGTAGGTGGAAGTGGGCTGGAAGTGGGCGTGCTATATTAAAATGAAGCGTGACCCCATGCAAATGACGGACTGAGCTTCAAAAAATGAACTGCGCATGCGTCGTCTCTTGGACGCATCCCACTGCGCATGCTCACAGTCACGTCGAAATAGCTGCCTAAGATACGTCAATACACTGCCTACGACGTGAGCGTAACCTACGCCCAGCCCTATTCACGTAGTACTACGTAAATGACGTACAATACAACGGCTGTTCCCTTTGTCCATACCTTTGCATGACTTACACCTGCTTTATGTGGGGTAAGTTTACACCGGACATACGACTTACGTAAACCGCGTATATTAATGCGCCGGGTGCAAGTACGTTCGTGAATCGGCGTATCTTACTAATTTGCATATTTAACATGGGTACGCTGAATGCGTCCAGCGTAACTATGTGCCCACGATACGCCGGCGTAGGCAAGTTACGTCAGTCGGATGAAGTCAGTTTTTTGGCGTATCTTAGTTCTATGGGTACGGCGCATAGATACGGCGGTGCACATTTGTACTTACGCGGCGTATCTCGAGATACGTCGGCGTAAGTGCTACGTGAATCCGGGCCTAAGTGTTTTTCATTGCATTAGCAATTTAATTAGTTAACAAAATGTCCGGAGATATAAAAAAAATGATGAGACTTTTCTAAACAATAATTGTAATAGAACATAGACTATTACATGAATTGTAAATGTGGAAAATAAAATATTTTTTTTTTCTTTTTTTTTTTAATCTTGATCTTTATTGAAGATTATTTTGATACAGGTAGTAACATACAAAAAAAGACATACATTTTTGTAAGCCTAATGCCAGCGGTGAAAGATTTTCTTTTATTTAGAAGATTAAAAAAAAACTCTGGATATTATCCAGCAGCAAATAAAAAAAATAAAAAAAATAACTAGATACACTATTTAAAATAAATTACCTAATTATTTTTTGGTGCTGTTTCTTTAAAAGTTGACAGTTTTATTACTCTTGTTTTTTTTTAATTTTCTTAAATTTTTTTTGTACTTAATGTATTTAAATTATTATTACATGGTGTCAGTGTGAACATTTGATCTCCCGTTCTACATGTTGAGACAGATCAAGCATGAGACTGGAAATAACTTAAGTAATATAAAAACCAATCTCCATATGTATGTCAAAGTTGACAGATGTAACAAAATTTGAAGACCAGTTTTTCAATTACTCATCAAATGTCTTTGAGGATGTGGTTTGGGAGATGTTTTAACTACATGCTAGTTAGGGCTTAACTCCATTGTCTGCTAAATAGAAAATGGTTATGAGCTCTATTAGGTCTCTATTGTTGTTCCTCCTCCCCTCAAGATAATCTTTTGTAATTTCTTGTCTCTGAATAAAACATAAGCAATATTTCTATATTACTAGTGTATCCTAAAATGCCTTAATAAGTAATATATTAGACCAGTAAATAGATTTTTTTTTACTAGTGCATCCTAAAAGGGCTTAATAAGTGATACATTTAGACCAGTAAATAGATATTTTTTTCTTGTGTTTTAAATATATCTTCATAGTTTACCTATTATGTTCAGAATCTAAAACATTTTTTGAAGATTTTAATTCCTATTAATTTAGGTAAAAATATGATATTGTCTATACATAATTCTTGTTTAAAAATTGTATTGGCAAAAGTTAGAAGACAAACAACATGTTTTAAAAAATTAAATATTAAAAATAAAAATTTTGGGCCAGATTCACAGAGCGATTACGCCTGTCTAACTGGTGTTAGACTGGAGTAATTTCAAATTACGCACGTTTTTTTAGCTAGTCGGAAACCTCAAACCATGAATAGACGGCTGCGGGCTTCAATTCGACTGGATTACGTGTTCGTACGCCTTCGGATCTACGCTGCAATAAAATTGCGGCCACTGGGTGGACTTCCCGTCGTTTTCCGTGTCGGGGTATGCTAATGAGCTTTTGCCGGCGATCCCAGAATCCACCAGAATTCGGTGTAGAGCCTGGTGAAATACGGCAGCGTAGAGTATTTAGATTACGCAGCGCAATATTAAGTGTATCTGAATCTGGCCCTTTATGTTCAGAACATAAAAATACATTTTTTTATATTTTAATTCCTGTTAATTTAGATAAAAATAAAATATTGTTTCTACATAATCATAATTCTTGTTTAACCACTTAACCCCCGGACCATATTGCTGCCCAATAACCAGAGCACTTTTTGCGATTTGGCACTGCGCGATCGTGCGACGTGGCTCCCAAACAAAATTGGAGTCCTTTTTTTTCCCACAAATAGAGCTTTCTTTTGGTGGTATTTGATCATCTCTGCAGTTTTTATTTGTTGCGCTATAAACAAAAATAGAGCGACTATTTTGAAAAAAATGCAATACTTTTTACTTTTTGCTATAATAAATATCCCCCAAAAATATATATAAAAACATTTTTTTTCCTCAGTTTAGGCCGATACGTATTCTACATATTTTTCGTAAAAAAAAATCGCAATAAGCGTTTATTGATTGGTTTGCGCAAAAGTTATAGCGTTTACAAAATAGGGGGTAGTTTTATGGCATTTTATTTTTTATTTTTACTAGTAATGGTGGCGATTAGTGTTTTTTTTTCAGTGCAGCGACATTGTGGCGGACACTTTTGACACTTTTGACACATTTTTGGGACCATTGGCATTTTTATAGCGATCAGTGCTATAAAAATGCAATGGATTACTATAAAAATGCATTGGATTACGATAAAAATGCCATTGGCAGTGAAGGGGCAGGGAAGGGGTTAAGTATGTTCCTGGGTGTGTTCTAACTGTAGGGGGGGGGTGACCTCACTAGGGGAAATGACTGATCGCTGTATATACATTGTATGAACAGAAGATCAGCATTTTCCCCCGCTGACAGGACCGGGAGATGTGTGTTTACACACATAGCTCCCGGTCCTTGCTCTGTACCGAGCAATCGCATGTGCCCGGCCTTAGTGGCCGCTGAAGAGCCGACGTATAGCTACCGGCTCTCGCCCAGGAGAGCCGACCTGCCGCAGTAAAATGACGGTGGCTGGTCGGCAAGCAGTTAAACTTTTAATTGACAAAAGTTAGAAGACAAACAATGCGTATATATATATATATATATATATATATATATATATATATATATATATAAATAAAAAAAATGTAACGTGAAAAAGAAACGGTCAAGGGATTGCCTCACATATAAGGCTCGACTCAAAGCCCACATGGGGCAATTTAGACATTGAAAGAGAGGAGGGTGAATGGCAAATGTATGCTTCTGCCACATCCAGTATATATGAGAAAATAAAAAGGGGGTTCCCCTGGGTGGAATTTTAAGGCACTAATAGTATTCCAAAATATACAGGATATTGAGAGTAAAAAAAAAAAAAAAAAAAAAGTTTTATTCACAATTGTACATATTTATAAAAAAAAATGAAATGTTGAATTAAAATATACAGTTCCAATGATTGTCACCATATAGGTAAATACATTAAGAACCTTCTTTACACCCGACGCGTTTCGGGATAACCTTCTTCATAAAGCGATTTTTACTAATAACAGAAACAAGGAGAAAAATTTTATCAAATATTCTGGACTTCTCACTTACATATATTTTCTCTTTTTTCTTTCAGAAATGTGTGTTATGTTTGTGACCTCACAAGAGACAGCAGCTTTACAGCCAGGTAATAAAAAAATAATAATTTTATATTACATTATAAATAACTTTAGCAGTGATAAATGATATAGTTAAATAGCATTTTTACCCAACATGTTAAGTATAATGTAATGTAAAGTAACTTTTTCAAGTATTTTGTATGGTGCTTAAAATTGAAATCAACAATATTTAAAAATGTAGTAACTAAAGTAATACTAATAATAATAATAATAATAATATTAAATATTATAATTATAATTAATAATAATAATAAGCCTATTGCATTAGGGTGTGCACCCCAAAGCTCAAACACACACTAACAATCACTCACAATCTTCATTCAGAAAGGGGCCAGTAAATTACATATTTACAGCCCCCTTCCCCCACTCATTCTAAAACATCCACACAGCAACACCTGGCTGGAGAGGAGAGGATGGAAACCAGAAGTTCTATAGGGAGAAGGGGAGGAGCGAGGACAGTAGGGGAAATGTTTCCTGCACAGGGTGATTAGGGTGTGCCTGGGCACACCTGGCACAATTAAAGTAGCAATTAAATGAACAACTTATATGCATTTTATATGCTCTCAAGCTAATGGTTAAAATTCAGGTTCACATTTTCACCCAACATGTAAAGTATATTGTAATGTAAAGTCATTTTATTCAAGTATTTTCTATTATTCCTAAAATCTAATTTAACAGTATTTAAAAATGTAGTAACTCAAATAATCTTAATATAAATAATAAAAATAATAATAGAAATAGAAATTAAATGTACAGCTTATGGTAAGTTCTCAGGCTAAGGTATACGGTCACATTTATATATAAATAGATTTACATATATTTTTTAATTATAATAATTCATTTTTTATTTAAAGGTACATTTTTTTTAAATATCTGCTAAATTGTATTGATTTATTAGCCAAAAAGCCAAATCTATCTATCTATCTATCTATCTATCTATCTATCTATCTATCTATCTATCTATCTATCTATCTATATGTCTATCTGTCTCTCTGTCTGTCTGTCTCTCTCTATCTATCTATCTATCTATCTATCTATCTATCTATCTATCTATCTATCTATCTATCTATCTATCTATCTATCTATCTATCTATCTATCTATCTATCTATCTATCTATCTATCTCTTTCTCTATCTATCTATCTATCTATCTATCTATCTATCTATCTATCTATCTATCTATCTATCTATCTATCTATCTATCTATCTATCTATCTATCTATCTATCTATCTATCTATCTATCTATCTATCTATCTATCTATCTATCTATCTATCTATCTATCTATCTATCTATCTATCTATCTATCTATCTATCTATCTATCTATCTATCTATCTATCTATCTATCTATCTATCTATCTATCTATCTATCTATCTATCTATCTCTATCTCTATCTATCTATCTATCTATCTATCTATCTATCTATCTATCTATCTATCTATCTATCTATCTATCTATCTATCTAATAAATATATATATAAATATATATATATATATATATATATATATATATATATATATATATATATATATATATATATATATATATATATATATATATATATATATAAAAATATACAGTGTATATAAATATATATATATATATACACACATTATCTCACAAAAGTGAGTACACCCCTCACATTTATTTTTTATTTGTTATTATGTATTTTCATGTGACAACACTTAAGAAATGACACTTTGCTACAATGTTGTGTAGTGAGTGTACAGCTTGTATAACATGTGTTGTCCACTCAAAATAACTCAACACACAGCCATTATATATTATATATATTATTTTGATATGCAAAATGTATGTTTCCATCTCATCATTGTATATATTGCTGTATTACAAGCATTGTTTTGCAGCTACTCATTTTTATGTTTATTCATTTTTATACAGATGCCTTCTGTGAGCCTAATAAGATTTTTTACCAATGTAAACCGTGTCCAAAAAGTTGTGGAAACCAACCAACCCTCCCCTGTCTGAAGAGCTGCCAGCCCGAGTGCTACTGCAAACCCGGTTATGTTCTGGCCACGCCAACGGCAAACACCTGCATCCCCGAATCCCAGTGCAATTCCTGCGGCCCCAATGCCCAGTGGTCGGACTGCGACTCCCTCTGCCAAGACACCTGTGAAAACTACCTTCAGGCCAGCAGGGCATGCCCACAGATGTGCCAGCCTGGCTGCGTTTGCAATAAGGGCTACGTCAAGTATAACGGCCAGTGCACCAGACCCATTCTGTGTCCTCAAAGGGGGAGGTCAGTCAATCCATTACTCATACCCCTTTTGGCTGCTGGAGTCTCCAATAGCTCAAACCTTAGTAAATGAAAAAAGAAAATCAGCTTTGGTTTGTGTGACACGATATATTATTTAACTGCACTTTATATTTTATTTTATTTTTTTCTGCTTAAGCTTTCAATAAAATAACAGTATTTAAAATATTGTGCCGCCCTTTTTAATTGATTACATTAATGAATATTACTAGTGACCAAAGAGTCACTCTCCAGTAGCTGTTATATGCAGGGCCGCCATCAGGAATTTTGGGGCCCCTTACACAGCTTCAGGCATGGGCCCCCGGGGGGTCGCCCACGGATTGAGAAGCGGGGAGGGGTGCAACCGCAAACTGAGAAACAGGGGGGCGCCCACGAATTAAGAAGCGGGGGGCACCATGAATTAAGAAAGATTGCCATCCGGGTCCCTTACAGGTATACTGATGAAAAAAAAAGAAGGGGGGTTGCCATCCGGGCCCCCTGGAGACCTCGGGCCCTTTACAAGTGTATGGTCTGTACCCCCCTAATGGCGGCCCCGGTTATATGATATATACTTAAGAGGTGGAGGTGCTCATGACATTTTATTTTTCATTTGCATGGGGTTTCCTTTAAGATGCACACCTTCATACAGAATAAGGGTCTAGTAAAGATGAATGGATTCACCAGCCCCAAACAGAACTAGGGGGCTTGGAAATGTAGTTTAGCCAGCACTTTTTTTTAATGTAAATGTTATTGTTATTTATGTATGTATTATTTTATTTATTTTAATGTTTCACCCTAAGCAATACTAAATTTTAGTATTGTATTTCCCCGAAAAAAAACCTACCCCGAAAATAAGACCTAGCAATATTTTCCTGGAGGGGCTGCAATATAAGCCTTACCGCGAAAATAAAACCTAGTTTAAAATGTTTGTAACATCCTATAATCCACTCAGTATATAATGTACAATGTGTGTGTATCTGTAATATAAATGCGGGGAAGAGAGCTCCGGCGGGTCACAGAAGCGCAGAGCGGCTCTATAACAAAGGTATTTGGCACAATTATATTACAGAAACACACACATTGTACATTATATAATACTGTAATAGAGTGGATTATAGGATTTTTTACAAGCATTTTAAACTCACAGTGGGGATTCCTGACAGGCAGGCAGCGAGGGAGAGGGGGAGAGAAGACGGCACATTACATTGTAAGACCTACCCCGAAAATAAGCCCTACTTGATCTTTTGATGGCAAAATTAATATAAGACCCGGGGGCTTACGGTAAGGTTGCGTACACACCGATGAGAACGGCCTGATGGACTGTTTTCATCGGACCAAACCGATCGCGTGGGGGCGCCATCGGTTAGTTATCCATCGGTTAAAAAAAAGGCAACTTGTCTTAAATTTGAACCGATGGATACCTAACCGATAGGTCAAAACCGATCGTTAGTAGGCACGACCATCGGTTAAATACCCTGTACGGTTAAGTACCCTGTGGCAATGCACAGCCCCCATGTCATTTGTTTGCCAACAATTTCCCTTGCCAATTAGCCTAGAAAAGTCCCATGGTGTTCTCTTTAAAATGTTACCAGACCTAAAGTGTGGAATTAATTTGAGGGAGAACCCCATGCTGTTTTTTTTTTGTGAGGTTAACATAGAGATAACATATCAGACCCTGAAATTTGCTTTGGTAAATGTCCCCTAGGGCAGTGCCCCCCAGCCCCCCATGCCCCATTTGTTTGACAATCCCTTGCCAGTTAGCCTACAAAATGACCATGGGGTTTCCTTTGATATTTTGCCAGACCTTAAGTGTGGTAGTAATTAGAAGGAGAACCCCATGCTGTTTTTTTTTTGTGATTACCCCATTAATACCTCTATCAGACCCTCATCTAGGATAAAAGTCTAGTAGAAATAAATGGAATCCCAAGCAGCTTTGTTTACAAATAGGACAAAGAGACCGCAAAAGGTTGGACGCATCACACAGATACACCACTTCACATACACAGTCAGGGCACATCAGATATATTTTAATGGGATATTACTTTTAATGTGTCACTTTAAGCATTATTAAAATGCTAACATACTAATATATTAATCCATAATACCGTAACTGTAATAGCGTGCAACTACCACAACCATACTAAAATGCTAACATGTTATTAAAACTAAAATGTAAAAGAAAAAAAATGCTTTGGCAATTGTCCCTCAGGGCAGCCCCCCCCCCCCCCCCATCTCATTTGTTTGATAATCTCTTGCCTGTTAGCCCAGAAAATGGCCATGACTTTTTAAAGTTGAGGCCAGTAGATGACCGGGTATATAGTAGACTGGATGGTATGTGGATGTGCTGGAAACACTGTGATGGGGACACCAGGGCTGTCCTAATGATGGGGCCCCTGCACTTTCCCCAAAGCATCTGGTCCTTGAGCCCACGCTGCCCCGAGAATTGGGGGCCCCATGATGGTACTGAGAGCGATAGATACAAAGGGGAAGCAGTCTGCCTCCTACCCACTTGATGTCTGTTTACCTGCACTGTCATCATTGTAGGGGCCTCAGAGCATTACATTTCCCAGGGACCAATGAGGCTAATAAGACGGCCCTGGGGGACACCAGATGTATGGGAACACTGTGATGGGGAACACCTGATGTATAGGATACTGTGATGGGGACATCTGATGTATAGGGACACTGAGATGGAGACACTGTGATGGGGAACACCTGTTGTATGAAGACACTGTGATGGAAGACACCTGATGTATGGGAACAATGTAATGGGGAACACCTGTTGTATAGGGACACCTGCTGTATGGAGACACTGTGGTGGGGACACCTGATGTATGAGGATACTGTGATGGGGACATCTGATGTATAGGGACACCTGCTGAATGGAGACACTGTGATGGGGACACCTGATGTATGAGGATACTGTGATGGGGACATCTGATGTATAGGGACACCTGCTGTATGGAGACACTGTGATGGGGGACACCTGTTGTATGAGGATACTGTGATGGGGACACCTGATGTATGAGGATACTGTGATGGGGACATCTGATGTATAGGGACACTGTGATGGGGACACATGATATGAGAGACACCTCATGTATATAGGCATACCTGACCACACACTGTGATGGAGGACACTTAATTTATGGGTACACCTGATGTAGAGAGAAAATGTGATGGGGATCTCTGATGTATGGAAACACTGTGATGGGGTACATACACCTGATGTATAGAGACAATGTGATGGGGGACCCCCGATGTTTGAAAACACTGTGTTGGAGACACCTGATTTATGGGGACACTGTAATGGAGACACCTGATGTATGGGAACATTATGATAGAAGAAACCTGGTGACACAATGTCATGGGGGAACCTTATGTAAGGGGACACTGTGATGGGCACACCTGATGTACTGACAAGAGATACAATGAAACCATTGGTTGCATTACTTTGTTAATTATCTTTAGCATTGTCTAGAATTGTTACAATGTATCTCGTGTTACAAAAACATACTGTATGCATTTCCTATGCTCCTCATTTTTATCACATGGTCATACTGCAGTGTTCCAATACTTATCATAATTAAAAGAACATACATTTTACCATAATAAAAAGTATAGGATGGGAAAAATAACCTAAAGAACATTTTTTTTTTTTTTATCAATTTACACAGAATGAATGTACATACAAATTGACTGGATTCATTTTTTTTAATAAACCTTTTGACATAGATATAACCTCTCCCACCAAGTGTTATTTCTATCTATCCCATGTATTAAAAATAGTTGCCATTGTTCCAGAAAGAAAAGGTTTATATCTAAAACCGGAAGCCTGGCGTGATCAACACAAATATTTTTATCCCATAGTCAGGCTAAACCGTCCACATCTGTGTGCAATTATTTCACAGGCGGGATAGAAACCATCGGATTAAAGATTTTTATTGACGCCCTGAAGGACTAAGAGCAATCAGAGGATCAACGCGTTTATACACAAATGATACAAATCACAAAGATAAATGCTTTAAAGGTGTCGTCATTAACAAAAATACAAATTTTATATTAAAAACTAGAGCAAACATATTCAAAACCTGGTTGGGTGAGATTCCTTTGCACACGATCGTTTTTCGGCATGAAAAAAAAAAAAACTTTGTTGTTCAGCATGTCCAAAAAACTACGTTTTTCCAACTTCATCATTGAAAACGACGTTGCCCGCACACCATCGTTTTTGAAAAATGATGCAAAAAGCGCGGTGACGTACAGCACATACGATGACACTCTAAAGGGGAAGTTCCATTTGCCTTTGGGCTGCTTTTAGCTGATTCCTTGTTAGTAAAAGACGATTTGCGCTTTTCTGTCTGTTACAGCGTGATGAATGTGATTACTCCATTACGAACGATAGTTTAACTGCTTGCCGACCGCCCACTGCAGTTATACGGCGGGACGGTGGCACTGCTGGGCGAGAGCACGTAGCTCTACATCCTACCTTTAGCGGCCGCTAGGGGGCACGCGCGCTCGTTCGTTACAGAGCGGGGAACGAGAGCTATGTATGTAAACACATAGCTCTCGTCCCTGTCAGCGGGGGGAAACGCTGATCTTCTGTTGATACAATGTATGAACAGAAGATCAGTGATTTCCCCTAGTGAGGCCACCCCCCCCCCCATACAGTTAGAACACACCCAGGAACACACTTAACCCCTTCCCTGCCCCCTAGTGTTAACCCCATCACTGCCAATGGCATTTTTATAGTAATCCAATGCATTTTTATAGCACTGATCGCTATAAAAATGCCAATGGTCCCAAAAATGTGTCAAAAGTGTCCGATGTGTCCGCCATAATAACGCCGTACCGAAAAAAAAAAACACTGATCGCCGCCGTTACTAGTAAAAAAAAAATATTAATAAAAATGCCACAAAACTACCCCCTTTTTTGTAAACACTATAAATTTTGCGCAAACCATTCAATAAACGCTAATTGCGATTTTTTTTTAATGAAAAATATGTAGAAGAATACGTATCGGCCTAAACTGAGGAAAAAAAAAATGTTTTTTTTTATCTTTTTTGGGGATATTTATTATAGCAAAATGTAAAAAATATTGCATTTTTTTCAAAATAGTCGCTCTATTTTTGTTTATAGCGCAAAAAATAAAAACCGCAGAGATGATCAAATGCCACCAAAAGAAAGATCTATTTGTGGGAAAAAAGGACGCCAATTTTGTTTGGGAGCCACATGGCACGACCGCGCAGTTGTCAGTTAAAGCGACGCAGTGCCGAATCACAAAAAGTGCTCTGGTCTTTGACCAGCAATATGGTCCGGGGCTGAAGTGGTTAACCAGAACGAGCGCTCCCGTCTCATAACTTGCTTCTGAGCATGCGCAGGTTTAAAACATCATTTTAGCCCACACACGATCATTTTTTACAAACCGAAAAACTATTGTTTTTTTTTAAAATGCAGCATGTTCGAATTTTTATTTTCTTTTGTCATTTTTCAGAAGATGATAAATAATGTGAAGCCCACACACCATCATTTTAAATGACGTTTTTAAAAACAACGTTTTTTTTCATGCCGAAAAACGATTGTGTGTACGTGGCATAAGATTCTTGTTTTGAAAGGGGAGGCCTTGTTAAGTTTGCTGGATAGAAAGACCCTTGCCTTTACCCAAGAGTATTGATTATCTAAAATTGATGAATGTATTCTTCTTTTTAAAAGTTTTTATTTTCTTTAAAAAGTCTTCCCATCTCACTTCCCATCTAGCCAAATCTATGGTATTAAAGCCCAACATTTTTTTGTAAAAAAGAAAAAGGTGCCCATGTACTATTGACAATAAAGAGGCAGCTCTGGCTGTGATACTCCCTCGTCTTTAGTTATATCCTCTGCAGTACCTCTTCTTTGCCACAAGATGTCCTTCAAGGTTGAATGATGCCCACAGGCTATTGTACCTATGGGAATTTAAAGTGGATCTCCTGGGGGAGATAAATAATAATAATAATAATAATAATAATAAAAAACTGATAGGGATTTTACCATTCATTATTCTGCACAAAACTGAGCCTTTCAGTGTTCATTTGCCACTCAATGACTGCTTCTTATGACTTGATTGGTCCATCCAGGGATGGACTGGGACAGACATTTGGCCCTGGACTTCGTCCAGACTGGTCCACTGTGACAGGTCTCTCCCATGGCGGCCGGACATTTCCCGCATCCCCCCCCCCCCCCCGGGCCACCCAAGCCCCCTCTTCCCCTTCACTAGCCGTTCTACTTTATTAGAGTAGAACAGCTGGTACTCTTATAGGCAGTACCATTATTTCACCCGGGGCAAGGAATCAGTTCGGTGCCCCCCCCCCCTTATGGGACAAGTTTAGGCAGAAGTGAGAAACTCCCAGGCCATAGCTGTTGAGTCAGCTGTCTGTCCCCTTCCCCATGCTCCTCAGGTCCTACCCCTGCTTCTTTATTCCCCCCAGGTGAGCGCTGTGGGAAGGGATAGACAGAGGAGCGGAGGGGGCGGCGGGTCCACTGTCACTGAAGCCGGCCCACTGTGCCATCGGCCCACCGGGAAACTCCTTGTAGTGCCAATGGCCAGTCCATCCCAGGGTCCATCCTTCTGTCAACACCTTCATGTCGCTGCTTTTTGCTTTGACTGACTATTTGCCAGTTTAACAATTAAAACTTTGCCTGCTGTCTGGGCTTACCCTAAGGCAGACCATACATGGTTTGTATCTCTGCTGGTTCAGCAGTGACCGGCCGAGATTCGAACCGTGTATGGGCAGGCTGAATGTACCAAGTTGATCAATTAACTTGGATACAACTAGCATGACGGGTTTTACCCATGATTATCGCTAGAAGCTGATATAGCAGCTAGAAATAATCACTGTCTTCTCCCGGGGTGGGCGGCTTCCCCTCTGCAAGGAGAAGAAAATGGCCCAACATCAACATTTCTTTGCTGCAACCCGTGCTTACTGAAAATAAATTTGCTCTGTGTATGGCTAGCCTGTTTACCGATTATGCCTCTGTCTGCCCTTTGGACTGACCAGTGGCAGCCAGTGGTAATTTTCTTTGGAGGGGGGCAAACTGTACCCCCCCAGTTAGTCGGCCGGTGGGCGGGTCTGGTGCACTTACCCCATCAGCACTTCTCCTGAGCTCTCGGCGGCGGTAGCGGCAGCATGGCTCTCCCTTCCCCTGCTCTCCAGTCACCACAAGCGATGGCTCTGGCTCCAGTTTTCTCCTTCTCGGTGGCCAATCGGGAGTCTTCTCTATTCGACCAATCAAAAAAATGAGTCTCGGACCTGCTTCTGATTGGCTGGATTGAGCATCAGTGTTTCCAACAGTGAATAATACTTTGCTGTTGTAACACCTGGGTGGACTCATAACGCAATGCTCTGCGCCACGAGCCCACATATTTTGAAGCCTATAACTTTAATCAAGTGAATCAAAATTACACCCCTGCCACTATAATTCAGGCGCCCAGAATCCTGAAAGGGGCTGGATGACTGAATAGGGGGTGGCAGCAGTGGCAGCTGTAGATAGATTCATGCTATGCATATAGGGGGTGGCGTGGAGAGAAGGGGCGGAGCCCGGGCACCCCTAATAGATGTGTCGCCACTGGAACTGACCCTTCACCTCTCTACTGACCATGTCTCTGTCTGCTGCCTGGACTGACCCTTTGCCTATCTACTGACCAATGCCATGTCTCTGCCTGCCACGTAGACTGACCATTAGCCAGTTTACCACCCAAATCTTTGCCTGCTGCCTGGATTGAGCCTTCACCTCTCTACTGACCATACATTTGCCTGCAGCCTGGACCAACCTGTCAATTTTTTACTGACCACACCTCTGTTTGCTACCTGGACCAACTCTAACATATATCTGCCTGCTGCCTAGACTGACCATTCTTACCAAAGTCAGTGAATTAAAACTGATCCTTTAGACTTGGTTCTAGAGGTTAATGGTCATATATTGTAGTAAGTCTACAGTCTCTGACCATCTCCTGTAGTATGTCTTCAGTCTCTGACCATCTCCTGTAGTATATCTTCAGTCTATGTCCATCTCCTTTAGTATGTCTTCAGTCTCTGACTATCTCCTGTAGTATGTCTGCAGTCTCTGACCATCTCCTGTAGTATGTCTACAGTCTCTGACCATCTCCTGTATCATGTCTCCAGTCTCTGACCATCTTCTGTAGTATGTCTACAGTCTCTGACCATCTCCTGTAGTATGTCTGCAGTCTCTGACCATCTCCTGTATCATGTCTCCAGTCTCTGACCATCTTCTGTAGTATGTCTACAGTCTCTGACCATCTCCTGTAGTATGTCTGCAGTCTCTGACCATCTCCTGTAGTATGTCTGCAGTCTCTGACCATCTCCTGTAGTATGTCTGCAGTCTCTGACCATCTCCTGTAGTATGTCTGCAGTCTCTGACCATCTCTTGACCATCTCCTGTTGTAAGTCTGCAGTCTCTGACCACCTCATAGGGTATGTTACCTTTCCCTTGAAAACCTGAGCGCAGGAGAGTTATTACACCTATGTCTTCTACCTGGACAAACCATTTGCCTGTTTACTGATCATATCTTTGCCTGCTGCCTGGATTGACCCTTCACCTCTCTACTGACCATGTCTCTGTCCGCTGCCTGGACTGACCATTTGCCTATCTACTGACCATGCCTGCAGCCTGGACCAACCCGTTGCATGTTTACTGACCACACCCATAGGCGTGCGCACAGGGTGTGCCAGGTGTGCCCAGGCACACCCTAATCACCGTGCGCAGGACAGATTCCCTCTAATGGCCTGGTTCCTCCCTCCTTCCCCTCGCAGCGCTTCCAGCTTTCCTAGTCTCCTCTCCCTCCAGCTGTTGCTGCAGGGGTGTTTTAGGATGAGTGGGGAAGGGGTCGGTAAATATGTAACTTACCGGCCCCTTCCCTTATATCATGAGTGATTGGTGCTATGTGTTTAACATTTTGGGTGCACTGCACATCCTAATGCAATAGGCTGTGCACACCTATGACCACACCTCTGTTTGCTACCTGGACCAACTCTAACATATATCTGCCTGCTGCCTAGACTGACCATTCTTACCATAGTTAGTGAATGAAAATTGATCCTTTAGACTTAGTTTGTGTGGTTAAGGGTTATATCTTGTATTAAGTCTGCAGTCTCTGACCATCTCCTGTAGTATGTCTGCAGTCTCTGACCATCTCCTGTAGTATGTCTGCTGTCTATGACCATCTCCTGTAGTATGTCTGCAGTCTCTGACCATCTCCTGTAGTATGTCTGCAGTCTCTGACCATCTCCTTTGGTATGTTTGCAGTCTCTGACCATCTCCTGTAGTATGTCTGCAGTCTCTGACCATCTCCTGTAGTATGTCTGCTGTCTATGACCATCTCCTGTAGTATGTCTGCTGTCTATGACCATCTCCTGTAGTATGTCTGCTGTCTATGACCATCTCCTTTGGTATGTCTGCAGTCTCTGACCATCTCCTTTGGTATGTTTGCAGTCACTGACCATCTCCTTTGGTATGTTTGCAGTCACTGACAGCTTATTGTAGCGTTATATTCACTAAATATAATGTATTGCCCTTTGATGATGTCAGTAACCACACTTGAGGCTCCCTATATTATGAACGTTGACCACCAGTCATCGGAGGGCCAGATGTGGCCCTTTGCTAACCTTTTTCCTGCCCTTGGGGCACTATTCCTCCCACTGACACCAACAATGGGGCACTATTTCTTCCACGATACCAATGATAGGATACTTTTCCTCTTACTAATAGGGACAGTACTCCTACTCCTATTGACCACCAACCCTAAGGCCATATTTATTCTCACTCATGCTTAGCCCGTGACTGTTTTTGCCCCTGCTGGCCACAATCTGGCCCTCCTCAAGTCTGAAGGACATTAAACTGGCCCTTTGTTTGAACAATTCGGAGACCTCTGCTCTAAGGCATCTTTAGATTTGATCCTGACTGCTTCTATTGTTTTTTTTTATATCTTACACATCTGCAGGAAGTCACGTTTCACAGCCTCAGTTCCAGAAGATCTTGTGTGCTTAATCTAACCTGTTATATATAGTAGGTGGTGATGACATTTTATAATTAAAATATCTTCCCATTGATAAAACTCCTTCAAATATGTCACTCGGCTAGTCTGGGGCATTGCGATAAAATCTAATTATGACAACCTCCGTCACATCAGGCGGTTCCATCCGATTAGATCAATCCTTTATGAGGCCCTGCAGTAAATACACCATTTCAGATGCTGCAGGTCGGGTTTTACTCAGACTGTAAGCTCACTTGTCAAGAGCTCAATTTCCAGTGACTGAGAAATAATGGCCTATCTTGAAATGCTTTCAGGTGGGAAGGAGTGGGTTTCGGGGGGGGGCAGCCTCTTTGTCAAGTCCTTTACCTATGCAATGCAGGCAGATCACGGCTTGTGGAACGGGCCGGCGGGGCAAAATTAGGGTTTCAAAAATCCTCGCACCAGCCCCATGTGAAGTGCACATTTTAGGTTCACTTTATGTTTTGAACAAAGGAGAATTGTGCGCTTTGGATTTAACATGGTTGTAAACTGCACAGAAATGAAACACCTCCTACATAAGTTCCACCTGTTTATCTGCAGTCTGAAAAGCAGCAGGGCGGAGAGCTGAAGTTACACCCTGCAGAGCTGATTGGAGGGAAGGGGACACAACTCCTTCACACAGCACATAGGGATTGAGGCTGTCAATCACAGGCTGTATGCTGGAGCTCCCTCCCCTGTCACCAATTTTCTCTTGGTGTCAGGAAAACTTGTCAGGAGCGATTCATGCTGAAAACAGAGGATAGAAGCAGCAGCCAGTTCGAGAGAAGTACACACTGTAGAGGGATATGCTTTGTTCATATTTCAGGTCTGAGGTTTACAACCACTTTTAAGCGGAGTTCTACCCAAAAATGGAACTTCCACTTTCCGGAACCCTCCCCACCTCCGGTGTCACATTTAGCCCCTTTCAGGGGGGGGGGGAGCAGATACCTGTGTAATACAGGTATTTTTCTCCCACTTCCGGGCATAAATACCTGAGCCACCCGCGGGTATCTACGCCACTTCTGGCGCCTTCTCTGCCCCGCCACCGCTGTCTTCTGGGAGACACACATGTCCCAGAAGACAGCAGGGGCCAGTGGGATCGCGCAGCACGAATCGCGCATGCACAGTAGGGTACCAGGACCTTCCTGATTGCCTTACCGAAGATGGCAGCGGCAGCACCCAAGAGCCGAGCGATAGATCGTCTTCGGGTGCCGACATCGCGGGCACCCTGGACAGGTAAGTGTCCTTATTTTTTAAGTCAGCAGCTGCAGTATTTGTAGCTGCTGACTTAAAAAAAAAAACAGGCAGACCTCTGCTTTAAGGTGGAAATATAATCAGAATGACATAAAAAAATAAACAATGCCGAGACAGGAGGAGTGATTGATAAGCCGCATGCGGGGCAGCCTGACCGCCAAGCTCTAAAAGTGCCAAGGTGTGAAGCAGAACCGGCTTTTTCAAGGCAAACAGAACAAAGTCACAATAATAGGACAACTTAAATTAAAGCTGAATTCCAGAAACAGAAAACTTTAATTTAAATACATTTTTTGGAACACCTATACATATGAAACAAGTGAAGAATGGCACAAGAAATCACCTAAATGCTCAGAGGGCGCAATCATAGTGTAGTGTTAACTTTATTATAAAATGTAAATGACAAATGGCCAATCACATGGAGCGCATGTAATGCAATCTCATTCCTGGAACCAGTGTCTTCCCCAGCCTCACTCAGCAATGCTGTCAATGTGTAGAAGAAACTGAAGCTGTACAGACCCCACCAACGCTTAGGAGCACCATGGGTGGCTCAGGGGTTGTGGCAATGCGTTTCAAAGCTGATAGCTTCTTTCTCATGCCTTGGGGCTTAACTGGCGCTGTGTACAGACCCTGCCAATGCTTTGGAGTGTGGATGACAGCACGGGAAACTCCACCGGTGACATTACATGCTGTGGGCAGAACGAGGGGTGTGGTAACGTGTTTCGAAGCAGAAGGCTTCTTTCTCATGCCTTAAGGCTTAACTGGCGCTGTGTACAGACCCTGCCAATGCTTTGGAGCGTGGATAACAGCACGGGAAACTCCACCGGTGACATTACATGCTGTGGGCAGAACGAGGGGTGTGGTAACGTGTTTCGAAGCAGAGGGCTTCTTTCTCATGCCTTAAGGCTTATCTAACACTGTGTACAGACCATACCAATTTTTGGGAGCACAGATGCCAATGGTGGCTCAGGGGTTGTGGCAAAGCTGGTCGCTTCTTTTTTATGCCTTGGGGCTTAGCTGTCGCTGAGTACAGACCCTACCGATGTGTGGAAGCCTGGAGGACCGCAAAGAAAACTCCAGTGGTGACATGACATGCTGTGGGCAGATCAAGGGGTGTGGGAGCGTGTTTCGAAGCAAACAGCTTCTTTCTCATACCTTGAGGGTTAACAGGCACTGAGTACAGACCCTGCCGATGCATGGGAGCGTGGATGACTGCACGGGAGACACCAGCAGTGACATCACATGCTGTGTGCAGATCGATGCATGTGGCAACGTGTTTCGAAGCAAACGGCTTCTTTCTCATACCTTGAGGGTTAACAGGCACTGAGTACAGACCCTGCCGATGCATGGGAGCGTGGATGACTGCACGGGAGACACCAGCAGTGACATCACATGCTGTGTGCAGATCGATGCATGTGGCAACGTGTTTCGAAGCAAACGGCTTCTTTCTCATACCTTGAGGGTTAACAGGCACTGAGTACAGACCCTGCCGATGCATGGGAGCATGGATGACTGCACGGGAAACACCAGCAGTGACATCACATGCTGTGGGCAGATCGAGGGGAGTGGCAGAGTGTTTCGAAGCCAACTGCTTCTTTTTTAAGCCCCAATGCCACTAGAGGAAGCTGAGAACCATAGGATGCATTTTCACTGGATAAATATCAATACTAATAAAAATTATAAACATCCAATGCAGTTTTGAGAGAAAATGTAGCCTGCCCAGTTTTGCTTATGTTTTTGAGCATAATAGCCCTCTATTTTAAACAGGCTATTTAATACAACACATCTCAATGCAGCTCGCAGCTGTTGTGATGTGAGAGGGCCCTGGCTGTTTTTCTTCATGTTGGGGAGTATATAAAAAAAGAAACCACGTTGCAGCCGCCGTGTGCGATGGAGCGTGAGGAAGAGTGACCTATAGGAGGAAACGTGATAAATGGGGAGAGAGCCAAGGTATTGTTGTGTTGTCAGCCAGGCAAGGCTCCTAGTGTGCTGGCTGTGCTGCATTGGGTCTCGATGTGCTTGGACGTGGACGTTCTGTTCAAGTACCTGGCAATGCTGCTGGCACCAGGTAAGACAGACAGGCAATATAGACTGCAGGAGCGAATTGGAGAAAATATGATGGCTGCCATTGCTGTTAGCTCCCCTTGACTGTTTCTGGTATCCATTATTTCTGAGCCACTGATAAGTACCGTATTTATCGGCGTATACAGCGCACTTTTTTGCCCTGAAAATCAGGGCAAAATCGTGGGTGCGGGATACCCGCTTTCCCGTGCCGAGTTTTGAATACTGCGCCGGCATATACCGAGCGCAGTACACTCGTGTATAGTCGGGCAGGCTCGGCTCCTCTCGCGCTTACGTCCTGGACGTACAGGACGTGAGCGCGAGAGTAGCCGAGCCTGCCCGAGTGTACTGCGCTCGGTATATGCAGGCACAGTATTCAAACTTGGCGCGGGAAAGCGAGGATCGAGCGGGGAGGACTCCGCAGAAGGACGCCGGACCCGACGAAGAGGACACCCGAAGCCGCCGATGGACGCCGCAAGACACCAAAACTGTAAGTACAAAAATCTTTTTTTCCACAGGAATGGGGGCCACTTTAGGGGTGCACACTATACGGGGGAGCGCGCTATACCCCGATAAATACGTTATGTAGCTCAGGATTTCACTTGGTGCATGCTTGTTTCCAACCCATGACTTACTCTGACACCCTGTTCTGTTACTCTTTTCAAACTGATCTGAGTGGTGGCCACTGTTGCTTCTTTGGATTTGGTGCAGACACAAAACGGAAGTCTTTTGCTGTCTTGCAAAGGTGATGCCTGAGTTTCCATTGTGTTGCATTATCTTTCTTTAAAGCAGCCAACATGTTTCAGGGGAAAGCCTCACACTTCCTAAGGGCTTAAAGGGTTACTAAAGGAAAAAAGAAATTCTTTAAAATAACAAACATATCATACTTACCTCCACTGTGCAGTTCATTTTGCACAGAGTGGCCCCGATCCACGTCTACTGGGGTCCCTCGGCGTCTGTCTCTGGTCCTCCCCGCAAGAACTCACCACATTCATGCGAGAGAGCTAACATGATTATGAGTCCTTGCGGGCGCGCTCCCATTATACAGCGAGCGGCCATAGCCACTCACTGTATGACTCGGCCCCGCCCCTCGTGATTGTAAGGCCCCGTACACACGGCAGAGAACCTCGACGGGCAGAACACATCGTTCCGCCCGTCGAGGTTCTCTGCCGGCCGTCAGAATCGGCGACCCGCCCGTCGGGAAAGGCAACCAGCCATTCATCCCGACGGGCCATCAAGCAAATAGAGAACCTGTTCTCTATTTGCTCGACGGGTTTCCCGACGGGCGGGGCTCGCCGAGAGCGTACACACGGCCGAGGTTCTCGGCAGAATGCGGCTTCCAGCGAGGTTCTGCCATGTGTACGGGGCTTAAGCAGTGCCAGCCAATGGCTGCGCTGCTCTCAATCCATCCGCTCTAGCCAATCAGGGGCCAGGCTGAGTGGCAAAGAGGACCTCGGGACCGATACGTATTCTTCTACATATTTTTGGTAACAAAAAAAATCACAAAAAATGTATATTGATTGGTTTGCGGAAAAGTTATAGCGTCTACAAAATAGGGGGTAGTTTTATGGCATTTTTATTATAATATATTTTTATTAGTAATGGCGGCGATTAGCGATTTTTATTGCGACTGCGACATTATGGCGGACACATCGGACATTTTTGACACTATTTTGGGACCATTTATACAGCGATCAGTGCCATAAAAATTATTATTATTATTTAGGCACTTATATAGCACCGTCAATTCATGCAGCGCTTTACATATACAATGTACATTCACATCAGTCCCTACCCTCGAGGAGCTTACAATCTAAGGCCCCTAACACACATTCATATACTAGGGCCAATTAAGCATGTCTTTGGATTGTGGGAGGAAACCCACGCAGGCACAGGGAGAACATGCAAACTCCAGGCGGGATGGTCACTGTCGGGTCATGATTCGAACCAACAACCCTTTTCCTGCTAGGCGATAGTGATGAGCGGAATACGCCATATTCGATTTCGCGATATTTCGCGAATATTTCGAAGAATATTCGCGAATATTCGTTAATATTGAATATTCGTGATATTTTATATAAAAAAAAAAAAATGCGCTATTTTTTTTTTATATATATATTTTTTTTATATATATTTTTTTAATATATATAAAAAAAATGCGAAATTTCGCTAGTGCGAATGCGAAATTGATTGCGAAATTTGAAAAAATACGAATATTCGAAATAGCGAATATTCGCCACGATATTCCAGTTATTCGCGAATACTCGAATATGCAATATTCGTAGCGAATATTCGCAATGCGAATATTCGTGAGCAACACTTCTAGGCGAGAGTGCTACTCACTACACCACTGTGCTGCCCACTACACCTGCACTGATTACTTTGTAAATGACACTGGCAGGGGTTAACCACTAGGGGGCTGATCAAGGGGTTAAGTGTGTCCTAGGGAGTGATTCTAACTGTGGGGGGGCTGGGCTACAACTGACACGACAGAGATCACTGCTCCCGATGACAGGGAGCAAACGATCAGTGTCCTGTCACAAGGCAGAACAGGGAAATACCTTGCATCTCCCCATTCTGCCTTTACGTAAAATGTCCCGCGGGCACCGTCACGGAGCTCGCGGCGGGCGTTGGCAAATGCAAAGCAACGCAGAGCAGCCGCGCCATTCTGCCGATGTATATCGGTTAATACACCATCTTTTATCATTCATATTGATAGATATTACTGACATTGCACTCCTGACGAGAAGATGAATCCTCGAAACGCGTAGAGTTCTTTTAATGTCATTTTAGTTTGTAAAATTGTATCCGTCATGTGCTTGCTCAATCTATGCTATTATGTATCTATATATTATCAATGTATCAACCATATGTGTCAGTTTTTAATGGAATTTTGCCTCTATAATTATATGATGTATTTGAGACGTTTTCTATTTTGTTTGTATAATAAACATATTAATTTTCATTTCATGTATTTCTCGTATCATAATTTCTTAATGTGACATGCCTCCTATAAAGTCCCATGACCAAAGTTCTTTGCATAGACACCTACAGCTCCTATTGTTATCATTTCTCTTGCATGTACGTTAACCAGTATATGTTTCTTCCTGCAGCTCTACCCATGATGTCAGCAATTATTCTAATGCACGGAGGTTCCTCTGACGATGACATCACCAAAAACCAAAACTGCGGTGAGTCACGTCCAACACGTCTCACAAGGAAACTCAATTATTTAGACATAAAAGCCAGGGAGCGGAAAAAAAAAAACGTTTTTTATTCTATTCTGTTCTTTTATTTTGTATTCTATTCTTTTCTATTCAATTCAAATTAAAATGTATTGCATTTGAATCTGAATTTATTCTATTTGAAATTTGAATTTCGGAAGATAGTTACATACAGTGGGGATCGAAAATTTGGGCACCCCAGGTAAAAATTTGTATTATTGTGCATAACGAAGCCAAGGAAAGATGGAAAAATCTCCAAAGGGCATCAAATTACAGATTAGACGTTCTTATAATATGTCAAAAAAAGTTAGATTTTATTTCCATCATTTACACTTTTCAAAATGATAGAAAACCAAAAAATGGCAAATGCAAAAGTTTGGGCACCCTGCAGAATTTATAGCATGCACTGCCCCCTTTGCAAAGCTGAGGCCCCGTACACACGACCGAGCTTCTCGGCAGAATCCAGCGAGAAGCTCGCTGGGATCCATATTCTGCAGAGAAGCTCGAGGCGTCGAGCCAAAATAGAGAGCAGGTTCTCTATTTCCTCGACGGGCCATCGGGACTAATGGCTCGACGTCTTTTTCGACAGCCTGGTCGACGAACTCGACGCCCGGCCGAGAACCTCGTCTGGCGGAACGATGGGTTTAGCCCGACGAGGTTCTCGTACGTGTGTACGCAGCCTCAGACTTGCCAGTGTCATGGATTGTTCTCAATCATCGTCTGGGAAGACCAGGTGATGTCACTCTCAAAGGTTTTAAATGCCCAGACTCATCTGATCTTGCCCCAACAATCAGCACCATGGGTTCTTCTAAGCAGGACAACAGGTCGGCTGCGCAAAATCACGTAATATTACGTGATTTCGCATTTCAGCCACTAGGGGCGCGCACCCCCTGCTCGCCCCTGGTGCCGACGCTTGTGCCGACGCTTCCAAAAAATACCCCGCCACTGTAATTCAGGTGCCCGGCGCTTGAATAGGGGGTGGCAGCGGCGACCATAGACAGATTCATGCAATGCATGAATCTATCTATGGTTATAGAGAGGTGGCAGGAGAGAGGGGGCGGCGCCCATGGACGCACCGCCACTCCTAGGGCCCCCCAGAAGAAGAGGATCGGGGACCCTTATTACACAGAGTAGATAAGTATGACATGTTTATTTTATTAGAAAAAAAATGTTTCACTTTTTTTACTTTACGTGAACCAGTGACATTAAATTATTGCGCAAATATGTTTGCAGATCGAAGGGATTTGTGAAATGTGTTTTTCTTTATTTGCTTAGCCAACAAAAAATACAAAATAAATCATTACAATCTACAAAGTCAAGGTTGGTTAGTTTGAGCCAAAAAAAAAAAAAAAGTCACATTACCCTGCCACCGTCTACACTGGTCAGCATGTGATGTTCTATCAATATGATCTTCCTTTGGCTTTGTAAATTAAAATCAGCAAATTTCATCTAAATCCGGTCATCATGTACCGCCCACTCACCGGCCACTTTATTAGGTGCACCTCACTTGTACCGGGTTGGACCCCCTTTTGCCTTCATTCTTCTTGGCAAAGATACAACAAGGTGTTGGAAACATTCTTTAACCACTTCAGTCCCGGAGGATTTGGCTGCCAAATGACCGGACCACTTTTTGCCATTCGACACTGCAATCACCAAATGCATCTAAAAACTACATAAAGTCCAACTGAACTTTCAGATTAAATCATACAACTAATAATAATAATAATAATATACCCCAATGTTTTGGTATAATATGAAAAACCAAAACCGAGTAAATAGATACCTAACATGTCATGCTCTAACCACTTGACCGGGCCACTTATTGCGATTTGGCACTGCGTCGCTTTAACTGACAATTGCGCGGTCGTGCGACGCGGCTCCCAAACAAAATTGACGTCCTTTTTTCCCCCACAAATAGAGATTTATTTTGGTGGTATTTGATCAACTCTGCGGTTTTAATTTTTTTGCGCTATAAACAAAAACTGAGTGAGAATTTTGAAAAAAAAGCAATATTTTTTACTTTTTGCTATAATAAATATCCCCATTTTTTTTTTTTTTAAAAGGCACATTTTTCCTCAGTTTAGGCCGATACGTATTCTTCCAGATTCTTCCATATTATATATATATTATATATATATATATATACAAATATATCTCTATATCTATATATATATTACATATATATATATATATATATATATATATATATATATATATATATATATATATAAATATATATATATTATATATATATATATATATATATATATATATATATATATATATAAAATATATCATATATATTTTTTACTAGTAATGTTTTTTATCATGACTGCGACATTATAGCGGACACATGAAGCTATTTTGGGACCATTTTTACTTTTTGCTATGATGAATATCACCAAAAACAAATTTCTTTCCCAGTTTAGGCCGATGGGTATTCTTCTACATAATTTTGGTAAAAAATAATCGCAATAAGCGTATTTTGATTTGTTTGCGCAAAAGCTATAGCGTCTACAGAATAGGGGATAGTTATATAGCATTTTTATTATATATTTTTTTATTAGTAATGGCGGCAATCAGCGATTTTTATCGGGACTGCGACATTATGGCAGACACATTGAACACTGTTGGATTGGATTGGATTGGATTGGATTAAATACTTATAGAGCGCCAAATGCAAGTTGTGATACTCGCGTCTAAGCGCTTACCAACAAGCTAAAAAAAAAAAAAAAAAAAAAAAAAGGGGGGGGGGGGTGTCAGGGCACAGCAAGCCTATCCCTACTCCCTGACAATGGACCGCAGCCTAGGATGTTGATGCTATTTTGGGACCATTGTCATTTATACAGCGATCAGTAATGCACTGATTGCTGCAGGGCCGATCCTAGGGTCACAAGCGCCTTAGTGCAGAAATATTTCTGGTGCCCCCACATGGGTGTGGTCATTTTTACTAACTCCTCCCCTTGGCAATGACTCAACCACAGAAATGCTCCCCCACAAAGTCTTCATTACCCTGGGATCCTTACATGATGTCTTAATAATAAACATAATACAGGAAGAAAAGCAGAGTACTTTATTGGGACCTGAAGGGGGCCTCTGTTATGGACACAGAGAGGGCTTCTGTTAGAGAGTCTGTTAGAAAGACCCCCAGACATACTACAGACATTATACAGGAGATTGTCAGTCATGCAGACATATTACAGTAGACGGTCAGAGACTGCAGACATGGTACAGGAGACGGTCAGATACTATAGACATAGTACAGGAGACAGTAAGAGACTGCAGACATGGTACAGGAGACGGTCAGAGACTATAGACATAGTACAGGAGACGGTCAGAGACTGCAGACATGGTACAGGAGACGGTCAGAGACTATAGACATAGTACACGAGACGGTCAGAGACTGCAGACATGGTAAAGGAGATGGTCAGAGACACATGAGTTCTGGACGGACACACTCCTAGGCTCAGTTCAGGACTAACACAAACAAGGAGAGAAGGAGGAAGGGGCGAACTCTACCACTTCACTGCCCCCACCTCTGCAGGCACCTGGGTGCAAAGCACCATGTGCATCCTGCCTAGTATCAGCCCTGGATTACTGTATAAATGACACTGGCAGTAAAAGGATTAACCACTAGGGGGCTAGAAAGGGGTTGAGTGTGTCCTGAGGAGTGATTCTAAGTGTAGGGCAGGTGGGGCTTACTGTGACATGACACTGATCACTGCTCCAGATAGTGGGTGTAGCCTGCTAAGCCCCTCCTACAGTTCTGCTCCCTCTGCTTCTGCAGGATCACTTGCCTTGTCTCCACCCCCTCCTGTAGTTTTCTGCAGGCAGCCTGTAGTAGGTACTTTACATTGTAGCAAAGTGTCATTTCTTCAGTGTTGTCACATGAAAACATAAAATAAAATATTTACAAAAATGTGAGGGTTGTACTTACTTTTGTGAGCTACTGTATCATGAATAAATAAATCAGATGCTGGAACAATGGCTGAAATTTGATTGCAGAGATTTCGGAGACAACCAATCTGGGTCACACTCTGTGATTATGACTCAGAAGAAATTAATTTCTACCTTGGAAGTATTACTCCATGTAATTAATGCCACCCTTCCTATGCATCATTTTATTACATCCTTATTTGGTGATAATGAAGCAAACGCTCAATCCGTTCTTGTTCTTCCTGTTCCGTGAAAAAAACATAAAACCATTTTATTGGCCACTTGCGACCCATCCGCCTTCCACATACAGACTGGTGGGTATAACACGATGACACGGAGAACAGTGTAAGTAACCAAAATGTTTGTTTTTTGGGGCATTGGAAGTTATAATGATTTAGGATGTTTGTGGAAACAATTGTATCAATCAGATCAGCAACATTTGCTGTGGAATTGTTCTGTGATATTTATACAATGTATCATGTTTGTTGCAGCTTTCATCGTAGTTTACAAATGTTTGTCTTTAGCTGATTATGGCACAAAAGAAGGTTCATTACCATGTTTGCCTTCCAGTATATTCCCTCCAGTCAAACGTCACTATTAGGGACCCCCCCCATTCAGTTCGCACCAGAACCTTTAGAACCCCGTTAAAGTCTATGGGACTCGAACGTTTAAAATCTAAAGTGCTAATTTTAAAGGCTAATATGCAAGTTATTGTCCTAAAAAGTGTTTGGGGACCCGGGTCCTGCCCCAGGGGAGTGTTTGGGGACCCGGTTCCTGCCCCTGGGGACATGTATCAATGCAAAAACGGTTTAAAACCTGCAGTGATTTTAATAATGCTTAAAGTGAAACAATAAATTAAAATATTCCTTTAAATGTTGTACCTGGGGGGGGGGGTGTATAGTATGCCTGTAAAGTAGCACTCGTTTCCTGTGCTTAGAACTATCCCTGTACAACATTTCTGAAGGAAAAAGGTAATTTAAAATCACTTGTGAATTGTCGGCTCCCCGCAATAAACAGAAAAGTCATTCATAAATTTTTTTTCGCGTGGGGGTCCCTTTAGGTGTGGTATGGATATTAACCACTTAAGGACCGTCTACTGCACATATACGTGGGGCAGAATGGCACGGCTTGGGCACATCAACGTATATATACGTTGATTTTAGTACCCAGCCGTGGGTCACGGGCGCGCGCCCGCGGTGCGCTCCCGTGACCCGGTCCGAAGCTCCAGGACCGGGACCGCGGGACTCGCCGTCCCGATCGCCGCTGCAGTGCGGCGATCCGTCCCTGGAGCTGAAGAACGGGGAGAGCCGTGTGTAAACACGGCTTCCCCGTGCTTCTCTGTAGCCGCAGCATCGATCGCGTCATCCCTGTTATAGGGGGGGTGCGATCGATGACGTCACACCTACAGCCACACCCCCTACAGTTGTAAACACACACACAGGGAACACTCAAAGTCACAGCACCCCCTGTGGTTAACTCCCAAACTGCAACTGTCATTTTAAATGCATTTTTTGCCGTGAAAATTACAATTGTCCCAAAAATGTGTCAAAATTGTCCGAAGTGTCCGCCATAATGTCGCAGTCACGAAAAAAATCGCTGATCGCCGCTATTAGTAGTAAAAAAAAAAAAATAATAAAAATGCAATAAAACTATCCCTTATTTTGTAAACGCTATAAATTTTGCGAAAACCAACCGATAAACGCTTCTTGCGATTTTTTTTACCAAAAATACGTAGAAGAATACGTATCGGCCTAAACTGAGGAAAAATTATTTTTTTTATATATTTTTGGGGAATATTTATTATAGCAAAAAGTAAAAAAATATTGCATTTTTTTTTAAATTGTCGCTCTATTTTTGTTTATAGCTCAAAAAATAAAAACCGCAGAGGTGATCAAATACCACCAAAAGAAAGCTCTATTTGTGGGGAAAAAAGGACGCCAATTTTGTTTGGGAGCCACGTCGCACGACCGCGCAATTGTCAGTTAAAACGACGCAGTGCCGAATCGCAAAAAGGGGCAAGGTCCTTTACCTGCATTTTGGTCCGGGTCTTAAGTGGTTAAGGGGAACCCTGTGTCAAATAAAAAATAATAATGTGGGGTTCTCCCCAAATATCCATTCCAGACCCTTCAGGTCTGGTGTGGATTTTAAGGGGAACTCCACCCCAAATTTTTAAAAAAATGGTGTGGCGTTCCCCCCAAAAATCCACACCAGACCCTAACTGAATTTGGGGGGACCCCCCACACATTTTTTGTTCTGAATGACTTTTCTCTGTATTGCCGGGAGCCGACAATTCATTATAACCACAAGTGATTTTAAATTACTTTTTTTTCCTTCAGAATTTATTTTTTGTGCAGGGACAGTTCTAAGCACAGGAAACAAGCGCTACTTTACAGACATACTATAGACACCCCCTAGGTAAAAAATTTAAAGGAATATTTAACTTTTATTGTTTCACTTTAAGCATTATTAACATCACTGCTTCCGAAAAAACTGCAGCTTTTAAAACTTTTTTTGCATTGATACATGTCCCCTGGGGCTGGATCCAGGTCCCTAAACACTTTTTAGGACAGTAACTTGCATATTAACCTTTAAAATTAGCACTTTAGATTTTCAATGTTCGAGTCCCATCGATTTTAACGGGGTTCTAAAGTTCACACGAACTTGCCGCGAACACCCCAAATAGTTCGCTGTTCGGCAATGTTTGAGTCGAACGCGAACTTGAAGCTCATCCCTATTAACTATACACAAATTCAATTTATGTCCTTTTTTCCCCCAAATAAAGGTTTCTTTTGGTGGTATTTGATGACCTCAGGGGTTGTTTCACTAAAGTCAAACCGACAATCTAAAGAAAAAAATATATAAATATATATATATATATATATATATATATATATATATATATATATATATACATATATAAATAAATATAAATATATTATATTTATTTACATTCTGCTATAAAACATCTCCAATAATGTTTATTTTTTTAACCACTTCACCCCCGGGAAGAATTGACCCCCTTCCTGACCAGAGCACTTTTTGCGATTCGGCACTGACAATTGTGCGACGTTGTACCCAAACAAAATTGCCATCATTTTTTTCCCCACTAATAGAGCTTTCTTTTGGTGGTATTTGGTTTTTATTTTTTGCACTATAAACAAAAAAAGAGCAACGATTTTTAAAACTAAGCAATATTTTTTTACGTTTTGCTATAGTGAATACCCCCCAAAAATATATATAAAAAAAAATCTTTCTCAGTTCAGGCCGATATGTATTTTTCTACATATTTTCAGTAAAAAATTTGCAGTAAGCGCATATTGATTGGTTTGCACAAAAGTTATAGGGGTAGATTCACATACACTTAATATTGCGCTGCGTAATCGAAATACTCTACGCTGCCGTATTTTACCAGGCTCTACACCGAATCCTGGTAGATTTTTGCCCGTACGCTACGGCGGCGTAGTCTATTTCTCGCCGCGTAATCGAAATACGCGATTAGGGGGCGTGAAGCATTTAAATTAAGCGCGTCCCCGCGGCGATCGAACTGCGCATGCTCCGTTCAGAAATTTCCCCGCCGTGCATTGCGCGAAATCACGTCGTTACGTCATTCGTTGTTTGAGTAGCGGCGTTTACGAACATTCCTATTCCCCGACGACTTACGTAAAAAATAATAAAAGACGTCGGAAAACGTAGAAATTTGACGCGGGAACGACGGCCATACTTAACATGGGATGTCTAATATTAGAGCAGCAAAAAGCTGGTATAGTATTACGCAAATAAAAGATGACTAAAGGTGCCGTAAGAGATTGCGATTGAAGATCGTAATTTTGGGGATCGCCGGCAAAAGCTCATTTGCATACCCCGACGCGGAAAACGACGGGAAGTCCACCCAGTGGCCGCAATTTTATTGCAGCGTAGATCCGAAGGCGTACGAACACGTAATCCAGTCGAATTGAAGCCCCCGCAGCCGTCTATTCATGGATTGAGGTTTTCGACTAGCTAAAAAACGCGCGTAACTTGAAATTACTCCAGTCTAACACCAGTTACACAGGCGTAAGGGCTCTCTGAATCTGGCCCATAGCGTCTACAACATGGGGATATGGCATTTTTATTTATTTTTTTATGAGTAATGGCGGCGAACACCCCAATTAATTATTGTTTTCTTCATTTCAGGTCAGGTGGCAGTGAGAAGATGCTGCGGATGTGCCTGAGCATTCTCCTTATTCTAGGTATTTTGTTTTTTTATGTACTTGTTTTTATGATACTCTGATTCCAGCATGTATTTCATCATTTAACTCTATTTTATATCTCTATGTTAATCTGTAGCGCTGAACGATCTGCTTGTCCAGGGTCACAGAATACACCCAGGTAAGTTACTTACTAAACTGCTTTGTCAGCAGTTTTTGCTTTATATATACTTAACCAGCCCCGGAAGAATTGGCTGCCCAATGACCAGACCATTTTCTGCGATTTGGCACTGCGTCACTTTAACTGACAATTGCGCGGTCGTGCGACGTGGCACCCGAACAAAATTGGCGTCTTTTTCCCCCCACAAATAGAGCTTTCTTTCGGTGGTATTTGATCAGCTCTGCATATTATTTTTTTTTGCTCTATAAACAAAAATAGAGCGTGAATTTTGAAAAAAAAGGCAATATTTTTTAATTTTTGCTATAATAAATACCCCCCAAAAATATATAAAAAAAATATTTCTTTCTCAGTTTGGTCCGATACGTATTCTTCTACATATTTTTGGTAAAAAAATCTCAATAAGCCTTTATTTATTGACTTGCGTAAAAGTTATAGCGTCTAAAATATAGGGGATAGTTTTATGGCATTTTTTTAATAATTTTTTTATTAGTAATGGCGGCCTTCTGCAATTTTTATCATGATTGTCACATTATGGCGGACACATCAGACACTTTTGACACTTTTGCAATTTATACTTGTTGATAGGGACAAGGGCCTTTTCACCACAACCCTGGCCGGTGGTTGTGGGGGTCTGTGGGCAGGGGGCTTATCGGAATCTGGTAGCCCCCTTTAACAAGGGAAACCCCGGATCCCAGCACCCCCATGTGAATGAGTATGGGGCAGGGATGTATTCTGGCCTAGGCCGACAAGGCCCAGGCCTAGCGCGGCACTTTGTGGGGGGCGTCCCTCTCTCCTCTTCCCACGGCGTCCCTCTGTCCTTCTCCCAGGGCGTCCCTCACCCACAGCATCCCTCTGTCCTCTTCCCATGAATATAACAGGGATGTGGCTTTGACAGAAAGGGTGTGATATTTTTAAATTAAGGGGTGGTGAAAGTTTAGTCAGGCCTAGGGCAGCACAAAACCTAAATACACCTCTGGTATGGGGTACACTGTATCCCTACTCATTCACCCAAAAAAGTGTCAAAAATAAATGAAAAAACACAGAGACAGTTTTTGACAAGTCCTTTATTAAAAATAAATAAATAAATTGGTGTCAGTAAGAGAAATAGTGCCCCATCATTGGTGTAAGTGGGAGGAATAGTCTCCCATCATTGGTGTCAGTGGGGGGAATAGTGTCCCATCTTTGGTGTCAGTGGGAGGAATAGTGTCCTATCTTTGGTGTCAGTGGGAGGAATAGTGTCCCATCATTGGTGTAAGTGGGAGGAATAGTCTCCCATCATTGGTGTCAGTGGGAGGAATAGTGTCCCATCATTGGTGTCAGTGGGAGGAATAGTGTCCCATCATTGGTGTCAGTGAGAGGAATAGTGTCCCATCATTGGTGTAAGTGGGAGGAATAGTCTCCCATCATTGGTGTCAGTGAGAGGAATAGTGTCCCATCATTGGTGTCAGTGGGGGGAATAGTGTCCCATCTTTGGTGTCAATGGGAGGAATAGTGCCCCATCATTGGTGTCAGTGAGAGAAATAGTGTCCCATCATTGGTGTCAGTGGGGGGAATAGTGTCCCATCTTTGGTGTCAGTGGGGGGGAATAGTGCCCCGTCAGTGGGAGGAATAATCCCCCATCATTGGTGTAAGTGGGAGGAATAGTTTCCTATCATTGGTGTCAGTGAGAGGAATAGTGTCCCATCATTGGTGTCAGCAAGAGGAATAGTGTCCCATCATTGGTGTCAGTGGGAGGAATAGTGCCCCGTCATTGGTGTCAGTGGGAGGAATAGTGTCTCATCATTGGTGTCAGTGAGAGGAATACTGTCCAATCATTGGTGTCAGCGGGAGAAATAGTGCCCCGTCATTGGTGTCAGTGGGAGGAATAGTGTCCCATCATTGGTGTCAGTGGGAGGAATAGTGTCCCATCATTGGTGTCAGTGGGAGGAATAGTGTCCCATCATTGATGTCAGTGGAAGGAATAGTGCCCTGTCATTGGTGTCAGTGGGAGAAATAGTGTCCCATCATCGGTGTCAGTGGGAGAAATAGTGCCCCGTCATTGGTGTCAGTGGGGGGAATAGTGCATGGGTGGAGCCTGTGATGGGAGGAGTCTGTGATACTTAAAAAAAAACAATGTCATCATCATTCATGACACCCACCGCTGCCGCCGCCGCCATCGACCACCATCGCCAAAGTGTTTAACAAGGCCTAAGAGCTTACACTCAAATTGGAGAGCTAAATCTCCACTTTTTCTTGCAGGTAAAAGATGCCCTTTCCCGTTCCAGGTGTGGAAGGAGTGTGCCAGCGCCTGTCCAAGGAACTGTCACAACATAGATCACCCTCCACCGTTCTGTGGGCTGGTATGCGAGTCCGGATGTTTCTGCCGCCACCCCTTCGTGTTTCTAAATGAGAAGTCCCGCGTGTGTGTCCTGCGGAAGCAGTGCAAGCAGAACAAAGCCCACGCTAGACCGTAAATCCCTCTGCGACATTGATGGCGAATTCTCTGCAAAACCTCCAAGCACAAAACTCATTAAAGTGGACCTGTCATCAGATATTTTTTCCCCCTATGTTTTATTCTAAGGGCATGTGATTGTATAGATCTGTATCTTTGTCAGTGCAGTTTATGGACATCATCGCCTCTACAGACTATCATCAAAAAAACAAATCGCATTATTATCATGTGTACTGTCATCTTCACATTTATCGATTGCTTCAGTAAAATGATATCAATCATGGTTAGTTTGTCGCAAATGTTTAAAAGGTCAGGTTATCATGACTTGACTCTGAGAGTGTTTGTTTAGGAAGAGGTCCCAGCCACCCTTCTCATTACACAATCACATACAAAGCATATCTGAAGTCTGGATAGTTGAATATTGTTT
>CM056058.1:5124510-5217010 GCA_029574335.1 Rana kukunoris
TTCTGTCAGTGAACTTCAATGACGTCAATCCCCATTCACGGACGTTTTATGCAAACGACGCAATTTTTTTTACATTCGACGCAATGACGACGGCCATACTTAACATAGGATACTCCACCTAGGGGCCATGTTTTTCTTTACGCCGCGTATCTCTTACGGAAACGTCGGAAAGTCACTGCGTCGGGCCCGAGTACGATTGTGAATTGCCGATTCTCGCTGATTAACATATTCTCGGCGTTAATCAGCGGGAACGCCCCGAGCGCCATTTTTAAAATTGCAGTTCCGATACGATGGCGAAATACAATTACGCCGCTCGTATAGGAACTCCAACCCGGCGTTTCTTGTTTTCTGCTTATTGAAAACAGAAACGCCGGCTCAAAGTGAGAGTTATGCTGGCGTATCACTGATACTCCAGAGTAACTCTACCTGAATCTGGCCCATAAAGGGTCAATGACAGTGGCAGCTGGTGCTCAATATTTTGGGGGGGGGCAACGCCTGCCCCCCACCCCACGGGAGCCAGATGGAAAAGACAGTGCTCTGCTCCCCTGACCCCACCCATTTTTTAAGCCAATTAGAGCCCTAGGCTCTAATCATGTGGTTCATGGATTGGGGGGGGGGGGGGGGGGGTTGGGTGTGGCTGGCCCCGTATGGACAGGCTGCTACTGTTCAATGATAAGTTTATTATAACTGTGTTAATTCTGTATGTATTAATTATTATCATTATAAATAATTGTTATATAATAATGACACTGAATGACAGCCAATGGAGAGAAGAGAAACAACAGAAGTAAGGAGAATTTCAGCAACAGGCAAAATTTATCAAAGAGGCAACTTACACCTGTTTCTGAAAACAGATTTAATATTACATTTTTTTTTTTTTTTTTTTTTTTAGATACCTAAAGGCAGAAAAATGAGAATCACCAACATACTTCTTCTTGTCACTTTCGGTGAGTAAGCAATACATTAAGTATTTACTACTGAATTCTGGGTAAAATCAAACGTTCCCCGTGAATGGGGAATGGGGAATGGGGATTTACATCGATTACGTTCTTGTCGAAAACACCGGAGCATGCGCACTGGGATTTTTCAATGGTCTACGCATGCGCAGTACGTTCGGCGCGGGGATGCGCCTAATTTAAATAGCATACACCCCCTACCCGCCCAATTTGAATTAGGCCGCCCAATTTACGCTACGCCGCCGCAACTTTACACGCAAGTGCTTTGTGAATACAGCACTTGCGCGTAAAGTTGCGGCGGCGTAACGTAAATAGGAAAAGTTACACCGCCGCAAAGAACCGCTCGCCATCCTGAATCTGGCCCATAGACTTTATCTTGTGGTCTGTGGTTTAATCCGAAGCCCCAGAATACATTTCCTGTTCTAACTGTAAAATACATCATGGAGATGAAAAAAGGAACCTGCATTATCAGGATGGAAGCAGATGTTTGCTAGAGATATCTTGGGCCAGATCCACGAAGCATTACAGCGGCGTATCTCCAGATACGCCGCCATAATTTAAAATTTGAGCCGGCGTTTCTTTGTTTTGTATCCACAAAACAAGATAAGCGGTAATTACGCTAAAATACGACTGGCGTAAGTCTATTACGCCGTCGTATCTTAGTTGCATATTTACTCTGGGCGCTAGGGGCGCTTCCTTAGATGTTCAGCGTAAAATATGCAAATTCTCACCCTAGGCTTATACTCGGGTCAATAAGTTTCCCCAGTTTTTTGTGGTAAAATTAGGTACCTCTGCTTATACTCGAGTATATACGGTACCTGTTTCCTCCTCACATAATAAATAGTAGTTTTTGTAAATAAGGATGATTTCGAGTTAATGAACTGAGCTATGAGCATTTTGAAAACTACACATTTGTGATTATATTGATGTTTTTAATTTGCATAGGTGATTTATTTTATTTATAATATACATTATATATCTAGAACAATGTTTATAAACAAAGTTGACCAACATATTTCCATTTTATATATGAGAAGCCAATGTGTGTGTCTCCCATGGGTGGACTGGCCATATTTCATGCTCTACCTCTAACCTACATTGATTGCATATTCAACAAAAAACAGTCAGAGATGTGGAATAAGGTGGTTTGTACTTCTTGTCATCATGCCAAACTAATTATGATCTCTTCTGTCTCTCATCACAGCGCTGCTTGCAGTGTGCCAGGCCTATTCAATCCATGACAGTAAGTGTCACAATAGGAATTTGCTGCAATCACCAAATGCAACTAAAGACTACATAAAAGTCCAACTGAACTTTCCTTTAAAATCTGCTAAATACATTCCATGATCATCAAAGCTAAAGGTGTACAAAGTTCTATAGCAACCGCAGCCTAAGTAGGAAAGAAAGATATTTGCTGCAAGCGGGGCTGTCTTAATGAGAGGGCACACCTGGGCACTGCCCAGGGGCCCCAGCTCCATTGGGGGGCCCCTGCACTTTCCCCAAAGCAGCTGGTGCTTGAGCCCACGCTGCCCCAAAATTGGGGGGCCCCATGATGGCACTGAGAGTAATAGATACACAGGGGAGGCAGGCTGCCTTCTATCTACTTGATGTCTGTTTACCTGCACTGTCATCATTGTAGGGGCCCCAGAGCATTACTTTGCCCAGGGGCCCAAGATGCTATTAAATGGCCCTGAGTAGTATGTCTATATTCAATGCTGATTTCCATTTAGAACTCCCCAACCAGCTGGGAGTTTTAGCTTTGCTGAGGTCCTGCCTTCTCTGCCACCTCCTCAATGGAGAGATGTCTGCCAGGCTCCCGCTACAATCTGCACTCTCATGCAGCTTCAACCCCCCCCTTCCAGATGCAATCCCCACTCTCCTCCAGATGCAATCCCCACTCTCCTCCAGATGCAATCCCCACTCTCTTCCAGATGTAATCCCCACTCTCCTCCAGATGTAATCCCCACTCTCCTCCAGATGCAATCCCCACTCTTCTCCAGATGCAATCTCCACTCTCCTCCAGATGTAATCCCCACTCTCCTCCAGATGCAATCCCCACTCTTCTCCAGATGCAATCTCCACTCTCCTCCAGATGCAATCCCCACTCTCTTCCAGATGCAATCCCCACTCTCTTCCAGATGTAATCCCCACTCTCCTCCAGATGCAATCCCCACTCTCCTCCAGATGCAATCCCCACTCTCTTCCAGATGCAATCCCCACTCTCCTCCAGATGCAATCCCCACTCTCCTCCAGATGCAATCCCCACTCTCTTCCAGATGTAATCCCCACTCTCCTCCAGATGTAATCCCCACTCTCCTCCAGATGCAATCCCCACTCTCTTCCAGATGCCATCCCCACTCTCTTCCAGATGTAATCCCCACTCTCCTCCAGATGTTATCCCCACTCTCCTCCAGATGCAATCTCCACTCTCCTCCAGATGCAATCCCCACTCTCTTCCAGATGTAATCCCCACTCTCTTCCAGATGCAATCCCCACTCTCCTCCAGATGCAATCCCCACTCTCCTCCAGATGCAATCCCCACTCTCTTCCAGATGCAATCCCCACTCTCTTCCAGATGTAATCCCCACATTTCTCCAGATGTAATCCCCACTCTCCTCCAGATGCAATCCCCACTCTCCTCCAGATGCAATCCCCACTCTCCTCCAGATGCAATCCCCACTCTCTTCCAGATGCAATCCCCACTCTCTTCCAGATGTAATCCCCACTCTCCTCCAGATGTAATCCCCACTCTCTTCCAGATGTAATCCCCACTCTCCTCCAGATGCAATCTCCACTCTCCTCCAGATGCAATCCCCACTCTCCTCCAGATGCAATCCCCACTCTCTTCCAGATGCAATCCCCACTCTCTTCCAGATGTAATCCCCACTCTCCTCCAGATGAAATCCCCACTCTCCTCCAGATGCAATCCCCACTCTCCTCCAGATGCTATCCCCACTCTCCTCCAGATGCAATCCCCACTCTCTTCCAGATGCAATCCCCACTCTTCTCCAGATGCAATCCCCACTCTCCTCCAGATGCAATCCCCACTCTTCTCCAGATGCAATCTCCACTCTCCTCCAGATGCAATCCCCACTCTCCTCTAGATGTAATCCCCACTCTCCTCCAGATGCAATCCCCACTCTCCTCTAGATGTAATCCCCACTCTCCTCCAGATGCAATCCCTGCTCTCCTTCAGATGAGATCCCGGCTCTCCTCATAGACGCAGTGGGTTTGTCAGGTGTGCCTTGGCACACCCTAACTACTACGTGCGGTGCTGATTCCCCCTATTGCCTGGCAGGCCCGGATTTACTCCCTTTGCCACCCCAAGGCCGGGTCCTTCAATGCCGCCCCCCCCCCACACACACACACAACATCACATAGGGGGCCTTCATCCAGACCTTAGGGTACAGGGCACGATAGAGAGCTCAGCACATCAGGACACAGCAGCTTCCTGCTCTACTCTGCATGCTGGCTAAATCTTGATTTACCCTTCAGGCGCCAGCTGTCGGCGATTGATAGGTAGATCGCTGCGGACCTCTGATGCACATTAAGCGACCGCTGTAACCAGCCCACTGAGCCCATTGGCCCACCTGGAAACTCCCGGTAGTCCCGATGGCCAGTCCATCCCTGCCCCCTGTTGCCGCGGAACCGGTGCAGCCCCTGCACCCACTGCCGCCGCAAATGCCTGGCCTCGGTGGCCTTGTCTGGAATCCGGCCCTGCTGCCTGGACTTCCACAAGCACTGCAATGCTGCTGGCTTCCCTCCAATCCACTGATGCTGTGAGGGATGTTTCAGGATGAAGAGCGGAGGGGAAGGGGCTGGTATATATGTAATTTACCAGCCCCTTCCTTTTCTAAATGAACACACTCACTCACTGTGTTTGTTTATAACTGAAGCATAGTAAACTGTATCTACTACGCTTCAGTTTGTGAATGAACTAGAAGCTACTCAGCACAGAGAAATTCCTATTCATTCACTGCCCCATACAACTGAGGTTGCAGAGAAAGGGACTGTGCGTTCAAGCTTTGGGGGTGCACACCCCCAAAATGCAATGGAGAGATGTCTGCAAGGCTCTTGCTGCAATCCACACGCTCCAGAAGCTTCGACCCCCCAGCTGCGATCTCCTCTCCTCCATATGGGGTCCCTGCTCTCCTCCAGGTGCAATTCTCACTCTTCTCATAGGCACAGGGGGTGTGGCAGGTGTGCCAGGTGTGCCAGAGGCACACCCTAATCACTACACGCGGTGCCAATTTCACCTACTGCATGGTTTTTCACCCATGTTGGCCCCCACTCCACAGTGCTGCTGTCTTCCCTGCTCTCCCCTGGCTGTTGTGGGGGATGCATCAGGATGGAGAGCAGGGGAAGGGACTAGTAAATATGTTATTCACCAGCCCCTTCTTTTTCTAAATGAACACTCACTCACACTGTGTTCATTCACAATGGAAGCATAGTAAACTGTGTGTACTATGCTTCAGTTTGTGAATTAACAGGAAGCCATTCAGCACAGATCACTTCAAGGGCTGGTGCAAGGATTTTTGACACCCTAGGCAAGACCTAATTTTGCTGCCCCCTTGACTCCACCCCCTTTTCCTGCCCATGTAAAATCCTATAATCCACTCTATTACAATATTATATAATGTACAATGTCTGTGAGTGTTTCGTTATAGTGCCGCTCTGCACTTCTGTGATCCGCCGGAGCTCTCTTCCCCGCAGAAACACACACATTGTACATTATATACTACTGTAATAGAGTGGATTATAGGATTTCAGAAGAATTTTAAACTAGGGCTTATTTTCGGGGTAGGGCTTATATTGCAGCCCTCCTGAAAGTAACACTAGGGGCCAGATTCACATAGATTGTCCGACGGCATAGCGTAAGCCATTTACACTACGCCGCCACAACTTAACAGAGCAAGTGCCGTATTAGCCCAGTGCGCATGCTCCAGCTCACGTCGGAAGACGTGAATGAAACCGACGTGAGCGTCGTTTACGTAAATCCCTATTCGCGAACCACTTAGTAAAACGACGGAAAAAGACGACGCTGTCCTGACGCCATACTTAACATGGCATACGACGGAACTTCGTAAGGTTACCCCTCATATAGCAGGGGTAACCTTACGCTTACGGAAACAACGGAAACGACGACGGGAATCAGCGTATTAGGCTCATTTGCATAGGCAAATGAGAAATCAACGTAAAGGCCACCTAGCGGCCAGCGAAGTCATTACATCTACGATCCGACGGTGTAAGTGTTTAACACCTATCGGATCTTCACTGTATCTATGCGTAAGTGGTTCTTTGAATCAGACGCATAGATACCCAGTAAACGACGGTGTTTCCTGCAATACACCGTCGTATCTCTTTTGAGAATCTGGCCCTAGGTCTTATTTTCGGGGTAGGTCTTATTTTCGGGGAAACACAGTATATATAGGTTTGTGGATTTTATCTGCTTTCCCATTCATTTTTATTTTTATTTATTGATCTTGTAACAAGTGCCGTCTGATCCTTTATCTCTTCTCTGCAGAAGAATCGTGTAATTTTGAACACCAGCAATGGAGTAATTGTAAGACTCGCTGTGAGCCCAATTGTGTAGACCGTGGAATTAAAAACATGGCTTGCCCATTGATATGTGAACATGGCTGCGTCTGTGTGAAACCATTCATCTTCCAATACAGAAACGGTGGCCCCTGCGTCCGCGTGCATAATTGTAAAAGAGAATACACCGAATATCGTGATCATCAATAAATTGCATGTGATGCCAGCTGGACACCGGCACTAATTTGTGCATGACACAATAGAAAACACTGTATGTACCATCTGTCTACCAATAAAGACCCGTACATCCCGATGAAATGTGTCCTGAGCTTTTAATTAAAGGGCGTGGGGGGGCAATTTCTTTCCTCTAAAATGTATACAATACAAAATGAATGTTTCACTTATTATTTTTCCTATTTATACTGTATAAAATAATTTATTTCTTTACCTGAAGAATTATATATTATACACAGGGGTGGTGCAAGGATTTTTGCCAACTCAGGCAAAGGTACATTTTGCCGCCCCCCGCACGCACAGGGCACAACAGAGATTAAGGTTAAGATGCACATGAGGGCACATGAGGGTAAAACAATCCCAATAAGTGTATATTAATTGGTCTGTGGGAAAGTTATAACGTCTACAACTTATGGCATATCCCAGTGGCGGAATTTTCAGGGTCGCAACAGTCCCCCATAAGTGTGCGCACAGGGTGTGCCAGATGTGCCTGGGCACACCCTAATCACCCTGTGCTGCGCAGATTCCCCCTGCAACTTGGCTGCAGAGAAACGGGCAAGGGGAAGCTCTGTCCTCAGTCCCTTTCTCTGTATCTAAAGTGAGACATCTGGGGGTCTGTTTAGACCAGGGGGCCCTCAAACTTTTTAAACAGGGGGCCAGTTCACAGTCCCTCAGGCTCTTGGGGGGCCAGACTATAAAAAATCTTATTTGTAGTGGAAAAAAAAAACAGGAAAAATCTTTAATATTTAAAATAAAAAACTATTTTAATCAACATAAACTTATTTCACAGACTCCCCTCATCACAAATCCCCTCCCCATCACAGATCCACATTACAGAACCCCCTCCCGCCATCACAGAACCCCCTCCCCCATCACAGAACCTCCTCCCCCATCACAGAACCTCCTCCGCATCACAGAACCCCCTCCGCATCACAGAACCTCCTCATCACACAACCTCTGCATCACAGATTCCTCCCATAAAAAAGCCCCCATATCATGTCATCCATCACAAAGCCTCTCATAAAAGATCCCCCATCACACACACTCCCCCCCATCAAAAATCTCCCCATTACAGAGCCCCCTACCACAAACTCCTCTCCATCACAAAGCCCCCCAGTAACAGGCACCCCCATCACAGAGCTCCCCAAATCAGACTACCCCATCACAGACTCCCACCATCACAGTCTCCCCCCAATCACTGATCCCCCATAACAGACTTACCCATAACAGACTCCCCCATCACAGATCCCCCATCACAGACTCCCCCATCACAGATCCCCCATCACAGATTCCCCCATCACAGATCCCCCATCACAAACTCCCCCCATCACAGATCTCCCCCATCACAGCCTCCCCCAATAACATAACAGACTCCCCCCATAACAGATCCCCCATAACAGACTCCACCATCACAGGTCCCCTATCACAGATCCCCCCATCACTGACAAGAACGAGTGTAGGGAAGCAGGCGGTGTCACCCGCGTGCGGCTCGCACCCCCACCCCCACCCCCCGTGTATCTCCCACTGTGTCTTGGAGCTCAGTATGAAAAGTTTGCCTGCACTGTGAGAAAGGTCCCGCCCTCCTCCTAGACCAGCTCTTGTGATAGACGCAATGTTTTGTCTATCACACGAGCTGTAATAGTGTTACTGGCAATCGAAGGGTTAATATGTGACCGTGAATATGTTGGGGCAAACTGACGCTATCTGGGATTGATGCTAACATGACGCTAACACTATCTATCCAACTTGCATATGAGTTACAGACTCAATCATTATTATGCAACAGTTTCAAACCATATGCAGGGCCGATCCTAGGCAGGGTGCAGGGGGTGCTCCACACCAAGTGCTCCCCTCCCTCCTCTTTGTCTGTGTCCAGAGGCGGAGCGCATGTAGCGGGTGCTGCAGTTCCCCTTCCCGCTTGCTCTCTCCGCTGGCAACTGACAAGAGCGCATACCTCCCGCTGTGTCTGGAATCCAGGCTGGGTACCACAGTGGGGCTTACTACCGAAAAACGTTCCAGTATTAGGCTCCACTAATTAATTCTGTCCAGTGTGCATGGAGCAGTCTCCTGTCTGCCTGGCCCCCTCTGCGTGTGTCGCCTCTACTCCCATTGGCAGTGTGATGAGAAATGCTCAAAGATGCCACATATGCCCCGCCCCCTGCAAAGTGCTTCTGCTCCCATCGCGCCTGAGCTACAGGGATCTAATGGACAAGTACTGATCTATGGGGACACCTGATGAAGGGGGCTCTGATGGGGACACCTGCTGTGGGGGGGGCTCTGATGGGGACACCTGCTGTGGGGGGGCTCTGATGGGGGACACCTGCTGGGGGGGGCTCTGATGGGGGACACCTGCTGTGGGGGGCTCTGATGGGGGACACTTGCCGGGGTGGGGCTTTGATGGGGGACACCTGCTCTGGGGGGGGCTCTGATGGGGGACACCTGCTGTTGGGGGGCTCTGATGGGGGACACCTGCTGGGGGGGCTCTGATGGGGGGACACCTGCTGAGGAGGGCTCTGATGGGGACACCTGCTGTGGGGGGCTCTGATGGGGGACACCTGCTGTGGGGGGGCTCTGATGGGGGACGTGGCAAAAAAACAGGATGCGCTAACATATATAAACAAACCATACAGAGTTGTAATCAATAAGTGGGAAATCTAGATGAATAAGCTAGATTAATGTCCAAACATAGTGAACAAAATGAAATCAAAAAATGTCCAGTTGGTCCTAACGGACCAGAGCGTGGTAAAAAATCTTGAAAAAACACCAGTGCAGAGATGTGATGATGACAAATAAACGTGGTGACATTCAATGAACAGTGCTGATAGAAGAACCTCCACCTTGCAGGCAACATTAACTGCTTACCAGAAATCCGGTGGTCTCTTAATGAAAAGAAGACCCCAGAGTGCGTATATATACCCAAAAGAGGGAGGTAGTAGGCCAGATGAGTTGTCGATCCCCTTCAGACTAGAGCAGGGGTGTCAAACTGGCGGCCCTCCAGCTGTTCCGAAACTACAAGTCCCATCATGCCTCTGCCTGTGGGAGTCATGCTTGTAACTGTTAGCCTTGCAATGCCTCATGGGACTTGTAGTTTTGCAACAGCTGGAGGGCCGCCAGTTTGACACCCCTGGACTAGAGTCTCGAAACCAGTATCCAGGGAAAAACAAGAGAGGCCAAAATAGTGTAATACCGTCATGAAAGAAATTTATTAAAAAGTCAAAAACACACTTACATAAAATCATTGAAAACAGGCATGTCAGTAGTATGCTGGGACTCCGGCCGGAAGCAAACAATTGACCCGTCCAAAAATGGGAATAGGAAGAGGTACACAACGGGGGATGAACCGGTGAACCACAATATCCCGCCCGACCGGTTTCGCGGGGGGCACGGGTGACACACCGGGTCATCCCCCTTTATAGGTATCAGAAAATGAACACAATGACGTCAGTCTACGCGCCAGTGGCGACGCGCGCGCCCGAGGCCACGAGTGCGCACGCGCATCGCGTATCAATGACATATAGATAACGATATGAGGATACAGTGACGTCAGTCTAAACGTCAAAGGTGACGCGCGCGCCCGAGGTCACGAGTGCGCACGCGCGTCACATAAACAAAAGAATTTTAAAAAGCAAAATATGCCCAATATAAAAAGTATGTATCCAGAACTGCAAGCAAACTGATGGGTGCAGGACACACACTGGCCAATGCGGACGCCATCGACAGACCGTCCCACATTGTAACAGCCAATCAGCAACAGGCAGGTGCGAGCGGCGAATGGGGGACACCTGCTGATGGGGGACACCTGCTGTGGGGGGCTCTGATGAGGGACACCTGCTGTGGGGGGGCTCTGATGGGGGACACCTGCTGGGGGTGCTCTGATGAGGGACACCTGCTGTGGGGGGGCTCTGATGGGGGACACCTGCTGGGGGTGCTCTGATGAGGGACACCTGCTGGGAGGCTCTGATACTAATGAAGACTTCTTAGGGGAGCATCTCTGTGTTTGAGTCATAGCCATAGAAACATGTGTAAAGGGGAGGAGTTAGTAAGATGACTACGCCCATGTGGGGGCGAAATATTTCTGCACCCAGGCGTCCATGACCCTAGGATCGGCCCTGCCCATATGAGGATCCTTTGCCAAATATAACAAGAATGTTATAACAAAGAATTAATAGTCCTCATCAGACAAGAAAGTTGTGAATACTCTTACAAAGAACATCATTCTATTAAATATTTCTTATGATAAAAAAAAAAACAATACAAAGAAAAATTGTTATATTGATATTTCATAATGTTACGTGAAACATAAACATGTTTGCAAAGTATTTAGATTTTACAAATTTCTGGTCCATTAGAGATTTGCTAAGGATTGTTGATTCTTTGTTACATTCTTGCTCTACCTGATAAAAGGATCCTCACAGAAAAATGCAAGGGTGGGTCTACAGCAAGAGCCCTGCAAGTCACAGTGACCCCCTGTGGTGGGATGACTATTGCACAACATAACTGATCTAGAACTTGCAGCAGACTTGCAGAATGTTTGCAAAGAAAGTTGAACTGGAGTCATGCAATGCGGACTTGTGAGGCCTGGCAAGTCTAGCAATAGCTTACATACAGTATGTGTTTCTCTATCCTTAGAAGTTATTCTTCCGATTATTTGCATGTACCTGAGAGAAGGTCCCGAAGAAGCGGTGATCTCCGCGAAACGCGTTGACCTCATTTTTATGTCTAAACCTAAATTAATGCATGTTCATAACAAATGATGAATATTGGTAGTAATATGCAAGCAATTATATGCAATATAGTTACATAGTTTCATAGTAGCAGTGTTAATTTTGTCGACTAAAACATTTTTGTCGACTAACTTAACAACATTTTAGTCAACTACAATACGACAAAAACAAAAACAATTGAGATGACTAAAATACGACTAAAACTAAAATAGCATTTTAGTCAAGACTAAAACGAAATAGAAATTTGACGTCAAAATTAACTGCTTTAGGACCACCGCACGCAGATATACGTCGGCAGAATGGCGCGGCTAGGCACAAGGGCGTGCACAGGTCCGCTGATAGGGGGGGGACCACCAGCCCTCCTGTAGGGGGCCCAGGCAAACAGAGGGGCCCGGACAGCAGAGGAAATCATTGTGGTCAGATGGAGGGGCAATTACAGAATTACTTCCGTGCACCGACCCCCCGCCCTGTTGTGCCTGCTTCTGATCCCCGTCTGTGCCCCCTGTCACTGTGCTGCCCCCGCACTGCTGGCTTACCTGTCTTGTAAAAAAAATAACAAAAATTGTAATTTTAACATTCTTTAAAAAAATGATATAAAAAAAAAAGTTGAAAGATTTTTAAAAATGGCTAATTCACACGGGTTCTCTGTTATGCTTGTGTCCGCTAATAAGGATTTCAGTGTATTTGTTTGTGATAATATTGTTTTGATATATTTTGGGGGGCCCTGTCCAGTAGGCTGGACAGGGCCCCGTGATTTCTAACAGCAGCCCTGGGCGTACACGTACATCCCCTTTAAGAGCCCAGCCGTGGGACGCATAGCGCACGGCTGGTCGGCACGCTCGCAACCCAGTCCTCTTCTCTCGACCATCCCTGCGGGAACCGCAGACAAGATCGCCACCGGTGTTCCATGATCGGGTCACAGAGAGGAAGAACGGAGAGAGGTAAGTGTAAACAAACCTCTCCCAGTGCTTCCTAGTAAGCACTGGCACTGATCGTCGGGAACGACGATCAGTGATGTCACATGCTAAGCCACGCCCCCCACAGTAAGAAACACAAATCAGGTCACACTTTACCCCTACAGTGCCCCCTTCTGGTTACCCCTTCACTGCCAGTGTCATTTTTACAGTAAACACTGATCGCTGTAAAAATGACGATGGTCCCAAAATAGTGTCAAAAGTGTCCGATGTGTCGCCATAATGTCACAGTCATGATAAAAATCGCTGATCGCCGCCATTACTAGTAAAAAAATTAAATGCAATAAATCTATCCCTTATTTTGTAGACGCTATTGAGCAAACCGATCAATAAACGCTTATTGCGATTTTTTACCAAAAATAGGTAGAAGAATACGTATCGGCCTAAACTGAGGAAAAAAAATGTTTTTTTATATATTTTTTGGGGATATTTATTATAGCAAAAAGTAAAAAAATATTGTTTTTTTTTCAAAATTGTCGCTTTATTTTTGTTTATAGAGCAAAAAATAAAAACCGCAGAGTTGATCAAATACCACCAAAAGAAAGCTCTATTTGTGGGAAAAAAAGGACGCCAATTTTGTTTGGGAGCCACGCCGCACGACCGCGCAATTGTCAGTTAAACCGACGCAGTACCGAATCGCAAAAAGTGGCCAGGTCCTTAACCTGCATAATGGTCCAAGTCTAAAGTGGTTAGATCCATTATCAGTTGACACAAATTTAACAGAGAACCTGTGTGAATTAGCCCTTTTTAATAGTTTTTCACATTTTTTATAAATATTTGAAATTTTTACAATTATTTTATTTTACAATTTTTAAATATAATTTATTACAATGCTTAATTTTTTTCTATTAAACACTTTTTTTTTTACAGGACAGGGAAGCCTCCAGTGCTGTGTGGTGGTGATGGTGGGGGAGGGGGGTCTTTACAGTGACAGGGGGCACACCAGGAGGGGGGTATCAGAAACCGTCAGAACAGGGAGGGAGATCAGTGTCAAGGGAGCAATTACAGGAATGATGCTCTGTGTCTGTGTCTCACCCTGCAGCAGCTGAAAGCCCACATGAGGGGAAGAAACTGGCTTTCAGCTGCTGCAGAGAGCCACACAGATTACAGATTCCTTCTGTAATTTCCCCTCCACCCGTCTACACTAATTTCCTCTACTGTTTGGTCCCCCATGGGTGCCCGGGCCCCCTACAGGAGGACTGGTGGTCTCCCTCTATCAGCGGCCCTGGCTAAAATCCCCATTTATAGTAACTGATGTCCCCAGTGTATGTTTTTGAAAAAAATGCCACTATATACCTTATTTCAGAGCATAAGGTAATATAAGGTATATAGCGGCGTATTTAAGAAGAAAAAAAAACTGGAGCACATCAGTTATTATAACAGAGGGGATTGTAGCATGCATACTCAGTTATTTTACCAGCAGGAGGGAAGGGGAGGACTGGGAAGCGATGGGAGCTAACAGGCAGGGAGGAAGGGGGAGAGGAGGACAGAGGAGAACTGTGGACGACGGAGGCACGTAAACTGACCTCGGTGTCAGGGCTCAGCAGTCATGATAAACTGTGGTCAGTTTACAGGGGGGAGGAAAGAACCAGGCAGGATCAGTCAGGTATTTCAGGTGATATAAGGGGCCAAATTATACAGCACAAGCACTGTGCTGTTATCCATGCTTTAAAGCTACAGGATCAATTTTCTTCCTCCTTTTTAGGGTTATAAACTTCTGCTCTTACTATGAAGAACCCCTTCTTCAAATGATGGTAAATTAAGACTAAAATCGCATGTGTGCATTCGAGAAGGGCACAGCTAATATTCTGTGGGGCCACTAGGTCAAATCCCTATTAATATCCTTATTAATAAAACAACCCTTCATATATGCCATTGGGAAGAACAGATTTCAAAAACTTTGCTCCTCCAGAACACAATGATAAACTTACCCTAACATACTGTTCATGTTATTTGTAAAAAGAAAAAGAAAACGTTATAACAAAAAATAACATTTATACTCCTCCTGTCCTGATACAGGCATTGCCCAATAAACTTTCAAATAATCCATCACACCACAATTGGACTGGATCTCCCCCCCCCCCCCCCGACCAAACACACATCTACTATAAAATCAGGTAAATAGTTTGTGCTTTTCAGTTTTCTACCTAGAGGGACAGAGAGAACACCACTTGAGATCTGTAAGTACCAGTGGAGGCTCATTCATAGGGGGAACATGCCCCCCCCCCACAAAGCTAGTCACAAAAAATGGTCCTTTTTAAAAAAAAAAAGGTCCTTTAAGTGCATGGGTGCCGGACAGAGTGCACTATGGGCAGCGTGATGTCTATGCAATCACGTGATTGCAGTGCTTGTGGGGCAAAGCGCTGCAACACTCCATTATCGGTCATTCTCCTTGTTGTTTGGTTTTTTCTATTGGCAATGCCATAGGACATGGGCGGTGCTTTCCTCTGAGCCATGTCGTCACTTCCAGTTTCTTTGTGCCAGTGGGAAACGGGTAGTGACGCAGTAGTTCTGTGGATAAAATGCCAAGCGGTGTTTCCTTTCATCTCTAAGCTGGATTGCTGGGCTGTATACCATATCTGTAATGCTGGGCTGTATACCATATCTGTTATGCTGGGGCTCTATACCCTATCTATTGTGCTGGGCCTGTATACCCTATTTGTGATGCTGGGCTGTATACCGTATTTGTTATGCTGGGCTGTATACCCTATCTGCAATGCTGGGCTGTATACCCTATCTGCGATGCTGGGCTGTATACCCTATCTGTGATGCTGGGCTGTATACCCTATCTGTGATGTTGGGCTGTATACACTATCTGTAATGCTGGGCTGTATACCCTATCTGTGATGTTGGGCTGTAAACACTATCTGCGATGCTGGGCTGTATACCCTATCTGCGAGGCTGGGCTGTATACCCTATATGCGATGCTGGGCTGTATACCCTATCTGCGATGCTGGGCTGTATACCCTATCTGCGGTGCTGGGCTGTATACCCTATCTGCGATGCTGGGCTGTATACCCTATATGCGATGCTGGGCTGTATACCCTATCTGCGATGCTGGGCTGTATACCCTATCTGCGATGCTGGGCTGTATACCCTATCTGCGATGCTGGGCTGTATACCCTATCTGTGATGCTGGACTGTATACCGTGTTTGTTATGCTGGGCTGTATACCCTATCTGCGATGCTGGGCTGTATACCCTATCTGTGATGCTGGACTGTATACCGTATTTGTTATGCTGGGCTGTATACCCTATCTGCGAGGCTGGGCTGTATACCCTATCTGTGATGCTGGGCTGTATACCCTATCTGCGATGCTGGGCTGTATACCCTATCTGCGATGCTGGGCTGTATACCCTATCTGCGATGCTGGGCTGTATACCCTATCAGCGATGCTGGGCTGTATACCCTATCTGCGATGCTGGGCTGTATACCCTATCTGTGATGCTGGGCTTTATATCCTATCTGCGATGCTGGGCTGTATACCCTATCTGCGATGCTGGGCTGTATACCCTATCTGCGATGCTGGGCTGTATACCCTATCTGCAATGCTGGGGCTGTATTCCCTATCTGTGATGCTGGGCTGTATACCCTATCTGTGATGCTGGGCTGTATACCCTATCTGCAATGCTGGGGCTGTATTCCCTATCTGTGATGCTGGGCTGTATACCCTATCTGTGATGCTGGGCTGTATACCCTATCTGCAATGCTGGGGCTGTATTCCCTATCTGTGATGCTGGGCTGTATACCCTATCTGTGATGCTGGGCTGTATACCCTATCTGCGATGCTGGGCTCTAATAAATATAATCATTATATAATAATGCCACTGATTGATAGACAACAGACACAATAAACTACAGAATGGTAAGAGAATTGGATATATAAAGGTTCAATGGTAAGTTAAATATAACTGTATTAAATCTGATATGATAAGTAGTAGTAATATTATATTTACTATATTACAATACTGTGTGTGTGTATATATATTGTATTTTTTATATTTAATGACACTGAATATATATATATATATATATATATATATATATATATATATATATATAGCAAAACAGTGTATTTTCAAGGCCTACAATACACTCCTCAGCGCCCAACAGACAGTACCCTTTAAGGAAAAAATAGAGCACACTATATACCTCTAAACCGAGATATATAAATATGTATATACAAAAGCAGCTGTTAGAAAATGTGTCAAAGATAACAAAAAGCATTTAAAGTCCAAAATGAGTCATAAGGTAATAAATGCAAAACAGTGCTAAAGATGGATATAGGTGTCCAACTCCACCATACAGTAGGCAAAAAGATGGAAAATCTTGATGTTAGAAAACATCCAAAGTCTGTGCGTTATCCAAGAGTAGTGTCAGATAGGGAAAAAGGAAGCGTGCACCAGCCTGCCCACTCTCAATCCACCACGTGTTGGAATCAAAATCCCCGCAGGGGTTCAAACTCACCAGACATACAGTATCACATCACCAGTCACTGTCTCTGACTAGTCTCGTCAGTATATGACTTCAACGGAGAGTGACTCTCTGTTGAAGTCATATACTGACGAATCTAGTCAGAGTGATAGCTGCATGCTGCGCCTGGTATGATATCCACGCCACACTGAAGGAACCAGGAAGAGACAATCTGCTGGGTGACCTCGCGGTGATCGCGTTGAGGACGCTATCCTGTACAACAGTGACTGGTGATGTGATACTTACACTGTTCATTGCAATTGTTTTTTCTGTACGTAGGATTCTTGGGAAACTTGCTGGAAAGGGTTTTTTAATAAATTGAGTTACACTATGTTTGCTTCCTCTTTTTGTTTATTATCCCACCCATATGAGGCTGATTCCTTGCAAGTGATCCCCATTAGATGGAAATCCGATCAGTGACCTACTATTCATATATGAAGTGCCTGATAATACTGTATGTCTGGTGAGTTTGAACCCCTGCAGGGATTTTGATTCCAACACGTGGTGGATTGAGAGTGGGCAGGCTGGTGCACGCTTCCTTTTCCCTATCTGACACTACTCTTGGATAACGCACAGACTTTGGATGTTTTCTAACATCAAGATTTTCCATCTTTTTGCCTACTATATGGTGGAGTTGGACACCTATATCCATCTTTAGCACTGTTTTGCATTTATTACTAGACATGTGCAAATTTTTTCGTTACGAATACGTTTTCCGTCATTATTCGTTATTTTCGTTGATTCGTTAACCTACGAATAAACGAATGGTTTAGCGCAAATAATAACGAATAACGATATTTCCAAAAATAACGAATATGGAAAACTACGAAGATACGAAACTACTAAATGTAAAAGAACAACACAAGGAAAGAAAAAAGAAACGAAAACATAGAAATAACGAAAACACCGAACACAAAAAAAAAATCATAATTACGAAAAATAAACGAAAATGCAAACTTACTAATATTTGAAGAACGAAAAGAAAACAACCAAAATGCCGAACAAAGAATAAAAAACGAAAAGCAAAACTAATGAAAAATAAATTATGAATCTTCGGAAAACGGAAATTAAATAATGTAAATTCACTTTCATTAGTACTGTGACCAATAGCCACTCAGCGCTGTCCCTTCCCCTGAAGAGCTTCTTTCTTATGTGGCTCCTTGACCTTGTGTCTTTATCTGTGTTAGTCAATCGCAGTAAATTACGATGTTTTACAAAATTACGACGAGTAGTGTGTCGAATAAACGTAAAATGTATTTTAACAGAATTACGAATGCAATAAAATCTACAAAAGAACGTTGTTATAATCAAATGAAATTAGACACGAAAATACGAATGATCATAAAGCAACGAAGATTTATTTCTTACGAAAATACAAACGCGGCATTATGGAAAATATAATGTAAATATGAATATCAAAACAACGAAAAATAAACCAACGTAAAAACTAATAAACGAATAAATTCATTGTAAAAATACGAACGAGGCAGAATACAACATTTAACGAAAATACTAATCTCGAATCAACGAAAAATAAACTAACATAAAAAAACGGAAAAGGAAAAAAAAGTGTTACGAAAATACTAAAGAGTACGAATACGATAACTAACGTCTTACGAAATTACGACTCATTACGAATCACGATAAACGAACAGAAACGAAACAGAAATAAATGAAAATTTTTGTTGTGCACATGTCTATTTATTACCTAATGACTCATTTTGGACTTTGAATGCTTTTTGTTTTATATATATATATATATATATATATATATATATATATATATATATGTTCAGTGTTATTAAAAATAAAATATATATGTATATATATATATATATATATATATATATATATATATATATATATATATACCTGCTGTATAATAATGTCACTGAATGACAGACAACAAAGATAGGAAGGAGAGAAAATGAGAGTTCCAGCAACAGGTAAGCTTTTTTAAAGGACAACTTGTATCTGTTTCCAGAGACAAATTAAATATTTTTATTTTATTTTAATTTAGATACCTAAAAGGCAGAAAGATGAGAATCACCAACATCCTCCTTGTTGTTTTACTAAACTTACACGCAAACCAATCAATACAAACTTATTGTGATTTTTTTGTTTTACATTTTGAATACATTTTGGCCAAATTTTATGAAGATTTTTATTTTATTTTTAATTATTGGATAACATAATATTTTTTTATTTTTTATTTTAGATACCTAAAGGCAGAAAGATGAGAATCACCTACATCCTTCTTGTTGTTACTTTGGGTGAGTAAACACTTGGGCCCAGATTCACAGAGCGATTACGCGTGCGCAACTGCTGTTGCGCGTGCGTAAGTCTAAATGTGCGCGTGCGTATAGTTGGACGCGATTCACAAAACAATATACGCCAGAAATCTACGTTTTTTGGTCCGGCGTAATTGAGTTAGACATTCGCTTCCCTTCGCGCAAAACTGCGCTAGACACACCATTGATTTGCTAGTCAAATATGCTAATGAGGGAGTTACGGGGATCCACAAAAAAACGCAGTTGCTGCGCAGGCTACGCGATGTGCGCAACTGCAAAATGTCCTGTCTAAAGTTAGAGCCCATAAAAGCTGATCTAACTTTTGAAAAAAAGTCTAATTGTCAGATAAAGCAACACCGTTACTGAGGAGCAGACCACACACACGTGTTGCACTACAATTTGACTGCCAACATGCTAGGGGCATCGTCGCTCATAGCTGCACTAGTGAATATAGATGACCAAAGAAGGAGGAGGGCACGGAGGATGGCACGGGAGAGGGTATACCGCACCCGCATACACCTGTTTGGCATGAATGATTCAGAGGTCTTTCGCATCTTCAGATTCCCCCCTCATGCCATCCTGGAATTAACCACAACCTTGCAGGAGGACATCACCAGCCCAACACACCGCTCACATGCAGTGCAGCCACTGGTGAAGGTCCTGGCAACACTCCATGTCCTTGCCAGTGGCTCTTTTCAGCGTACAAGTGGAGTGGTGGCTGGGATGTCACAATCCTCCATGAGCAGATGTGTGCACCAGGTTGTCCCTGCAATCCTCACACGCTTGGCCAACCAAATCATCAAACCCACCACTGAGGAGCTTCGAATCAAGGCAATGGCAGATTTCTACCGAATTGCCAGATTCCCACGCACCATCGGGGCCATAGATTGCACACATGTGGCACTCCAGCCCCCCCATGAGACCGAGCACATGTACCGCAATCGGAAGAATTGGCACTCCATCAACGTACAGGTGATAGTTGATGCCCAAGGCCTCATATGGCACGTCCGTGCCAAACACCCAGGGTCCAGCCATGACAGCTACATCTACAATCAAAGCCACATCCGAACAGAATTCGAACAGAACGTGTATGGGAACACCTGGCTGGTTGGTGAGTGACATGGGAGTCAGGCATGACTATCCCCTCCCGTGATGCACAACAGAAGTGGCACATGCATGACTAACATTCTCCTGTCTTTTCCTTTACAGGTGACTCTGCATATGCACTGGGACCCCATCTCATGACTCCTATCCGGAACCCCCAAACCCCAGGAGAGGAACGATACAATGAAGCACACATCAAAACCCGTGCAGTGGTGGAGCGCACCTTTGGCCTCCTGAAGTCACGTTTCCGATGCCTGGATAAGTCTGGGGGTACACTGTTGTATTCCCCAAACTTCGTGTGCCATATCATCGCTGCATGTTGCATGCTACACAATCTCGCAGTGAGGAAGGGCCTGCAGGTTGAGCTACGTGATGATCTGACCCCCCAACCAGAAAATCAACCCCTAACCGAGGATACCCCGTCTTCTGAGGGAAGAGCAGTCAGGAGGCAGCTCATATTGGGCATCTTTGCACGTTAAACACACACATTAATCATGGCACAATGAGAATGCATGCATGCACACCACTATGGTCCCTAGCACACACACCCCACATCCTCATCAAATTGGATTGGCACCAGTCCACCATGCAAGACTGGTGAGCAGTAACGCCACGTCAAGGCTCCAATTATGTCACTGTACATTCATACACCATTCACACGGACCTGGGAATCACTTCTCCCTGGTCCTGGGGAACCCTTCTCCACCAAAATTGAGGGTGACACCCCTTTTCCAGCAGGAATGTCACCCCCACATTCAAACATCATTCACAACCCAAAATATGCCAAAAAAGTCAAACAAACAAAAATGCATAGAAACAAAAAATGCATAGGAAAAAAAAATTGCTTAGAAAAAAAAAAAAAAAGCAGAGAACAAAAATCAAAAAGCTTTCAAAACAAACAAAAGGGGGAAAAAAAAATTATTGCCCTCTGCCTGAGCCACGCCTGGGGCGCCCCCGGCCACGGCCCCGGACCCTCAGGGGAGACGCATGGGGGAGGGGAAAAGCCGGGGAAGGAGGAGCAGCCCCTGAGATCTGCCCACCTGGCGGCCTGCCCTCCAAGGCCACGGCTATTCTGTCCAGGGCAGCACCAAGTGTTGCCGTGTTGCCCTGGATAGCCTGGGTAAGGGCCCTCACATCCTGCCCAACGCCTGCTGCTGTAGTTTGCAGGTCATTTAGGCAGGTTGTGGAGGCCCGGGAGTGGGAGTCCAGGTTACCCAGCCTATCATTAATGGAGGACAGGCTCTGATCCACCCGCCCCATAGTCTGGCAGAGCTGTCTCAGAAGGCGGGTCTGGGTGGCCAGGTTCCTTCTCAGACAGGCGGGCATGAGATTGGGCGCCCCCCTGGTGCTTTGTGATGACCTCCTGGCTCCAGCTGATGGTTGTGGCCGGGGAGAAGGGGAGGCCCTTGTGAGGGGAGCCATGTTGGGGGAGGAGGGGGGGGGGCTGACCCTTAGGGAGGGCAGGCTTCTTGCAGCCAGAGGGGAAGAGTCCGCAGAAACCAAAGGGCCAGTGCCTTCCATGGACTCCTCCTCCTCATGATTCTGCTCCTCCTCATGATCGTCCTCCGCATGATCCTCCCCCTCCTCTTGTTCCTCCTCTGCGGACTCTGGCCTTGTTGGGGGGGCCTCATTAGGCTGCTGTCCTGGGGTTGGAGCGGTCAGTCCAGATGGCCCTGCACCCTCCTGCACATCTGTGGATGACACAAAACATTCACAGGTTGGAGGATCCACACACTTGCCACATATTCCCTTTCACCCCCTCCCCCACACATGCTACACACCTGAGAGAAATAAAAACCTTACCTGGCACCGCGGGGACCGGACTTGTGTCAAAGCCTGGCAGGCCCTCCACTTCATGCCGGTGAAAGGTCAGGGCCACCACACGCTCCGTCGCTGAAAATCTAACCCGGCATGGTGGGCCCCCTCCTGTGCCCCTGGCATGGGCATTTATTGCGGCCAGTTTTTTTTTCACCTCACGCCGGAGGTCATTTATTTTCTTTTCTATCCCAGAGCGGGTCCGTGTCTCCCCCTCCCCCGATGAATTGACCTGCTCTGTGATCATATCCAAGATCTCCCTCCTCCTGGCCGGGGTGGTGGTGGCACTCTGCGGGCCGTGGAGAAAACGCCCATAGTCGGTAATGGCCCGGGCAAGAATTCTTTTTTCCCCCACAGTAAAATTGAGCTTTCTTTTTCTCTCAGTCATACTTCCAAACAAACTCACTACCAGTCACCAAAAATCTGTCACAAATACAAGCACAACCAATCAGACAAGAACACACACAAAGAGAAAAAGAACAGCCAAAAATCACACTAGCACTCAGCAAGAAACACACACAAAAAAATCAGATGAAAAAATAAAGCAAGAAAACAAACGCTCAGAAATATATCAATCAAACAAACAGTCTCAAACACTTATCAAAATACACTTTCACAAAACTACCAACAAGCACAAGATCACACAGAACACTAATCTCACAACTACAAAACACACTCTAACGAACAACAGAGCAAAAGCACTTGATTCAATGGGAAGGGACACAAAGGGATGTACTTTTGCAATGGAAGGGCGTTTGTGTGTGTCTATTTATGCTGTCTGCGTAGTTCACAACATTGCCCTAGTCCATTTCCAATTTCAATGATTGCGCCGCTCCCGAGTTGTGAGCATGCGCACAACGGAGCTGACATGGTTTCCTTCACGCGCGCATGCGCGAGTCGGCCGGCCCTTCATTTGCATGGGGTCACGGCTCATTTCAATGTAACACGCCCACGTCCCTCCCAATTTGTATTACTCCTCCTTACGCCTCCGGAAAAAACCTTACGTTTGCGCAAGCTCTTGCGTAAAAGCTACGTGAATCGCCGGATTACGCGGCTAGATTGCGCAAGTCTAACGGAAAAGTGGTGCGCTACGCCGGAATGATAATGCGCCGATCTACGTGAATCTGCCCCTTGATTAGTAGTATTAAAAAAAAAATTTATGAAGATTTTTATTTTTTATTTTTAATTATTGGATAACATAATATATTAGGGCTGTGCAAATTAACTTTTAATTAGTCGATTAATCTTTAATTTTTTTGATCGATCAAAATATTTTTGATCGATTAAAATTCTTTTGATTGGTACTCGCCTCTCCGCCGGCTTCTGGGCCTTCAGGGAGTTCCGTTGGAGATCCAGTAACGTCACGGACACCGGCGGGGCTTGCAGTGTCCATCTGAAGGGCTCCTTTGCTGTGCCTTCATATCTGCATGCCGGTGGGACCTTACTATCTGCCCACGCAAGGGCTGTTACACTTCCCTCTATCACTTCCTTCTATCAACCATGGGATTTTACAGCCGTCCACTGGGAGTTGTTATAGTTCCCTTCATGGGACAGCTACATGCCGACGGACTGATGTTAACCTCTCCTCATCTGGATTCAGCAGTGGCATCGTTGTACACATTTTTATACCAGTATCATACTTAGCTACATGTTTTTATGACTGCTTGATGAGTACCGTTTGGTATTACTCGCACCATTTTTACAGTTTATGTAGCTAAATCGATTTTATCTCCAGTGCAATATTTATTTTGTTACCTACTTGAAGATTATAAAAGTTTTAATGCTATTCCCATCGAGCTCTGCCTTTGTGTGTTTTTTGTATCCTTCTATTTTTCCAGTGGTTGGAGCTGCACTGGGAATCAGCCGGCAAGGAGATCAGCTAAAAGTAGTTGGATCTGTATGTGCGTTATAATTAATCGAAATTAGTTGATTAATCGATTAAAATAAAAAACGATTAATCGAACACAAAAATTTTGATCAGTAACAGCCCTATAATATATATATATATATATATTTTTCAATTGTGGTCTTTTTTCAATTATATTGCAAAAAATAAAATCCCAGTGGTAATCAAATACTACAAAAACAAAGCTCGATTTTTGTGAAATTACCAGTTAACCACTTAAGGACCGCTGCACAACGGTATACGTCGGCAGAATGGCACAGCTGGGCACAGGGACGTATTTATATGTCCCCTTTAAGAGCCCAGCCATGGGTCGCGAGCATGCCCAGTCCGAAGCTCCGTGACCGGGGACCCGATTGCTGCACGTGTCCCGCGATTGGGTCACAGGAGCTGAAGATCGGAGAGAGGTGAGTGTAAATGATAGAGCAAGTTTTCTTTGTTGGACTGTAACCCACACATAGGCATGCGCACATGGTGTGTCGGATATGCCTGGGCACACCTTAATGGTGCAGATTTTCCATGTTTAAACCCCCAATATTTCACCAAAGCCCCCTAACAGGACTCCTAAAAAAATTGTAAAACAATACAAAAAATAAAATTGTAAAAAATAAAAACTACTGACACCGTCCACTTCCCTAGTGATACCAATCTCTACCCTACTGACACCATCCACTTCCCTAGTGATACCAATCTCTACCCTACTGACACCATCCACTTCCCTAGTGATACCAATCTCTACCCTACTGACACCATCCACTTCCCTAGTGATACCAATCGCTACCCTACTGACACCATCGACTTCCCTAGTGATACCAATCTCTACCCTACTGACACCATCCACTTCCCTAGTGATACCAATCTCTACCCTACTGACACCATCCACTTCCCTAGTGATACCAATCTCTACCCTACTGACACCATCCACTTCCCTAGTGATACCAATCTCTACCCTACTGACACCATCCACTTCCCTAGTGATACCAATCTCTACCCTACTGACACCATCCACTTCCCTAGTGATACCAATCTCTACCCTACTGACACCATCCACTTTCCTAGTGATACCAATCTCCACCCTACTGACACCATCCACTTGCCTAGTGATACCAATCTCTCTACCCTACTGACACCATCCACTTCCCTAGTGATACCAATCTCTACCCTACTGACACCATCTACTTCCCTAGTGATACCAATCTCTACCCTACTGACACCATCCACTTCCCTAGTGATACCAATCTCTACCCTACTGACACCATCCACTTCCCTAGTGATACCAATCTCCACCCTACTGACACCATCCACTTCCCTAGTGATACCAATATCTGCCCTACTGACACCATCCACTTCCCTAGTGATACCAATCTCCACCCTACTGACACCATCCACTTCCCTAGTGATACCAATCTCTACCCTACTGACACCATCCACTTCCCTAGTGATACCAATCTCCACCCTACTGACACCGTCCACTTGCCTAGTGATACATATCTCTCTACCCTACTGACACCATCCACTTCCCTAGTGATACCAATCTCTACCCTACTTACACCATCCACTTCCCTAGTGATACCAATCTCCACCCTACTGACACCATCCACTTCCCTAGTGATACCAATATCTGCCCTACTGACACCATCCACTTCCCTAGTGATACCAATCTCTACCCTACTGACACCATCCACTTCCCTAGTGATACCAATCTCCACCCTACTGACACCGTCCACTTGCCTAGTGATACATATCTCTCTACCCTACTGACACCATCCACTTCCCTAGTGATACCAATCTCTACCCTACTAACACCATCCACTTTCCTAGTGATACCAATCTCTACCTGACTGACACCATCCACTTCCCTAGTGATACCAATTTCTACCCTACTGACACCATCCACTGCTCTACTGACATGGTCAGTATACACACATGCACACACACGCATGTGTGTTTGAGCTTTGGGGTGCACACCCTAATGTATTAGTTTGCTCACATACTACCTAAATATCACACATATTTATTGCATAACCTACACAACATTGGCAAGGATACAGAATACATTGTCTGTGTGTATTGTGCCTATTCAGAACTGACTCAACTCTTCTCTTCTCCCTTTACAGCGCTGATTGCAGTGTGCCAGGCCAAATACAATGATGGTAAGTCAGCAGGCTGCGCAGTCACAATAGCAATCTCCCTCCTCTCCCTAGGCAGCCAATAGGATCGCCTCTCCTTTCAACCAATTAGGAAAAAGGTCTCAGGATCCGCTTCCTGATTGGCTGCAGTGTGCCAGGCCGATTACGATGACGGTAAGTCAGCAGGCAGTGCAGTCACAATAGCAATCTCCCTCTACCCCCTAGGCGGCCAAAAGGATCGCCTCTCCTTTCAGCCGATTAGGAAAAGGGTCTCAGGATCCGCTTCCTGATTGGCTGGGAGGAGAATCAGTGTGACAATAGCAAATATTCATTCGCTATTGTCACACAACTGGGTGAACTGCACTGCGACCCAAGCCCAACCTTTTTTAAAGCCTTGGGCTCAAATCACTTGCTTTAAAAAAAAGAACTCCCATTGCAATCTATGCATTCTGTGCCCTGTATGTGGATTAGGGGGCCGGATGCATGGATGGGTAGGGACGGAATTTTGGGGATTTTATTGTTCATTTTAACAAACGAAAACGAACGCGCAGAATCCAAAATCAGAAAGATCAGATATAAAACATGTTTTATTTTATTTTCGTTTCGTTGCTACAACAGTTCGATATAGATAGAAGATTCAACATGATGGTGACACTAGCGATCTGTGTCTATCGAACCTGAGGTTGAATGTGTCTAACCAAACTTTATTAGTCCAAGATTATTCTACATAGAGAAAAAAGATTCAACATTATAGAGAGAAAAGATTCAAAATTATAGAGACATGAAGATTCAACATAGAGAGAAAAGATTCGGCATAGAGAGAAAAGATTCAACATAGAGAGGAAAACATTGACATAGAGAGGAAAGATTCGACATAGAGAGGAAAGATTCGACATAGAGAGGAAAGATTTGACATAGAGAGAAAAGATTCAAAATAGAGAGGAAAGAATCGACATAGAGAGGAAAGAATCGACATATAGAGGAAAGATTCGATATAGAGAGAAAAGATTTGACATTATAGAGACATAAAGATTCAACATAGGGAGAAAAGAATTGACATAGAGAGGAAAGATTTGACATAGAGAGAAAAGATTCAAAATAGAGAGGAAAGAATGGACATAGAGAGGAAAGAATCGACATATAGAGGAAAGATTCGATATAGAGAGGAAAGATTTGACATAGAGAGAAAAGATTCAAAATAGAGAGGAAAGAATCGACATAGAGAGGAAAGAATCGACATATAGAGGAAAGATTCGATATAGAGAGAAAAGATTTGACATTATAGAGACATAAAGATTCAACATAGGGAGAAAAGAATTGACATAGAGAGAAAAGATTTGACATAGAGAGGAAAGAATCGACATAGAGAGAAAGATTCGATCGACATAGAGAGAAAAGATTTGACTTAGAAAGGAAAGATTCGACATAAAGAGAAAAGATTTGACATAGAGAGGAAAGAATCGACATAGAGAGGAAAGATTCGACATAGAGAGGAAAGATTCGACATAGAGAGGAAAGATTCGACATAGAGAGAAAAGATTCGACATAGAGAGAAAAGATTCAAAATAGAGAGGAAAGAATCGACATAGAGAGGAAAGAATCGACATATAGAGGAAAGATTCGATATAGAGAGAAAAGATTTGACATTATAGAGACATAAAGATTCAACATAGGGAGAAAAGAATTGACATAGAGAGAAAAGATTTGACATAGAGAGGAAAGAATCGACATAGAGAGAAAGATTCGACATAGAGAGAAAAGATTTGACTTAGAAAGGAAATATTCGACATAAAGAGAAAAGATTTGACATAGAGAGGAAAGAATCGACATAGAGAGGAAAGATTCGACATAGAGAGGAAAGATTCGACATAGAGAGGAAAGATTCAAAATAGAGAGGAAAGAATCGACATAGAGAGGAAAGAATCGACATAGAGAGGAAAGATTCGACATAGAGAGGAAAGATTCGACATAGAGAGGAAAGATTCGACATAGAGAGGAAAGATTCGACATAGAGAGAAAAGATTCAAAATAGAGAGGAAAGAATCGACATAGAGAGGAAAGAATCGACATATAGAGGAAAGATTTGATATAGAGAGAAAAGATTTGACATTATAGAGACATAAAGATTCAACATAGGGAGAAAAGAATTGACATAGAGAGAAAAGATTTGACATAGAGAGGAAAGAATCGACATAGAGAGAAAGATTCGACATAGAGAGAAAAGATTTGACTTAGAAAGGAAAGAATCGACATAGAGAGGAAAGATTCGACATAGAGAGGAAAGATTCTACATAGAGAGAAAAGATTTGACTTAGAAAGGAAAGATACGACATATTATTGTTTATTGTTTGTTTCTTATACAAGGCGCATAGTTCACAAAACATGTTTGCATCAATGCGCCTGCTTCCCGTCCAATCACGTTACCAAAAACATGCCAAGAGAACAAACTTTAAAAACAACATAAAATCGAGTGGCGGTTACAATAAATATATAGACATTCTAAAACTCGGTACTGCATGTATGCATAATAAAAACATTAAAAGCTGCATAAAAACAACAAAATAGGAAGGGGGGGGGGGGGGGAGAAGGAAAGGGAGAAAAGGGAAGGGGAAAAGGTAGAGAAAGAGATATCTCACCCCAAACCACTAAAGGCCCTAGTAAACGACAGGGTCTTCAGATCTTTTCTGAATACCTGGTACTTCTCCTGTTGTTGCAGGTGGCATGGAAGCAGATTCCATAACTGGGCAGCTTGAACTGAGAAAGCTCTGCCCCCCCATTTTTTCAGCCTATAAGGCCGAACCACCAATCTAGTTTGTGACGTGGCCCGTAAGGTTCTCGTCACAAACTGTCGCCGCAATTTCTTGCGGATATAACATGGGCCTAGATTATTAAAGGCTTCGTAAGCAATACAAAGAACCTTAAATTCTGATCTCTCCCGTATTGGGAGCCAATGGAGGCTCTTCAGGTGGGTGGAGGTGGACGTCCGCCCTGGTAGCCTGAGTGCCAACCGAACTGCCTGATTAAGGATTTTCTGCAAGCGTCTAATCTCGGTCTGAGGCAAGCCCATGAAGAGAGCATTGCAGTAATCCAAATGGGGTAAGAAAAGATTTGACATAGAGAGGAAAGATTCGACATAGAGAGGAAAGATTTGACATAGAGAGGAAAGATTCGACATAGAGAGGAAAGATTCAACATAGAGAGGAAAGATTCAACATAGAGAGAAAAGATTCGACATAGAGAGAAAAGATTTGACATAGAGAGGAAAGATTCGACATAGAGAGGAAAGATTCGACATAGAGAGAAAAGATTTGACATAGAGAGGAAAGATTCGACATAGAGATAAAAGATTTGACATAGAGAGGAAAGATTCGACATAGAGATAAAAGATTTGACATAGAGAGGAAAGATTCGACATAGAGAGAAAAGATTCAACATAGAGGGAAAAGATTCGACATAGAGAGGAAAGATTCGACATAGAGAGAAAAGATTTGACATAGAGAGGAAAGATTCGACATAGAGAGAAAAGATTTGACATAGAGAGGAAAGATTCGACATAGAGATAAAAGATTTGACATAGAGAGGAAAGATTCGACATAGAGATAAAAGATTTGACATAGAGAGGAAAGATTCGACATAGAGAGAAAAGATTCAACATTGAAAGGAAAGATTCGACATAGAGAGAAAAGATTCGACATAGAGAGAAAAGATTTGACATATAGAGGAAAGATTCGACATAGAGAGAAAAGATTTGACATAGAGAGGAAAGATTTGACATAGAGAGGAAAGAATCGACATAGAGAGAAAGATTCGACATAGAGAGAAAAGATTTGACTTAGAAAGGAAAGATTCGACATAGAGATAAAAGATTTGACATAGAGAGGAAAGATTCGACATAGAGAGAAAAGATCCAACATAGAGAGAAAAGATTCAACATAGAGAGAAAAGATTCGACATAGAGAGGAAAGATTCGACATAGAGATAAAAGATTCAACATTGAAAGGAAAGATTCGACATAGAGAGAAAAGATTCGACATAGAGAGAAAAGATTTGACATAGAGAGGAAAGATTCGACATAGAGATAAAAGATTTGACATAGAGCGGAAAGATTCGACATAGAGAGAAAAGATTCGATATTATAGAGACATGAAGATTCGCCGAAGCAGCTATAAACATGCGATCACCTTAAGCGGACATTTCCGGTCAAATGCTCCGCCCATAGGCTATAGAAGAATTCTAATGTTGGTTAACTAGTAATAATAATTAATTAATATAATTATTACTAGTGTCATACAACATTAGAATTCTAGCATAGCTTGTGGGCGGAGCATTTGACCGGAAATGTATGATTGCGGCCCTGTACAGATTAGCTGCTTTGTCGAATCTTCTTAGAACATTCCACAGACACCATAAGCCTTTAACCACTTAAGCCCCGGACCATTAAGCAGGTTAAGGACCTTGCCCCTTTTTGTGATTCGGCACTGCGTCGCTTTAACTGACAATTGCGCGGTCGTGCGACGTGGCTCCCAAACAAAATTGGCGTCCTTTTTTTCCCACAAACAGAGCTTTCTTTCGATGGTATTTGATCACATCTGTGGTTTTTATTTTTTGCGCTATAAACAAAAATAGAGCGACAATTTTGAAAAAAATCTATATTTTATACTTTTTGCTATAATAAATATCCCCCAAAAGTATATAAAACATGTTTTTCCTCAGTTTAGGCCGATACGTATTCTTCTAGTTATTTTTGGTAAAAGAAAATTGCAAAAAAACTTTTATTGATTGGTTTGCGCAAAAGTTATTTACAATATAGGGAATAGATTTATGTCATTTTTATTAATATTTTTTTTTACTACCAATGGCGGCGACCAGTGATTTTTTTTTGTGACTGCGACATTATGGCGGACACATCGGACACTTTTGACACATTTTTGGGACCATTGTCATTTTCACAGCGAAAAGTGCAATACAAATGCACTGATTACTGTGAAAATGACAATGGCAGTGAAGGGGTTAACCACTAGGGGGCGCTAAGAGGTTAAGTGTGCCCTAAGGGAGTGATTCTTACTGTAGGGGGGCATGACTGTAGGTGTGACATCACTGATCGTTGTTCCCAGAGCTTTTTTTCTCAGAAAATAGGTGCAGGAACTCAACCACGACCCGTTCAGATTTCACAAACAGTAGAAGGGTCTTAAAGGGGCATTAAATACCAGGATTGCATTACATGCAGAGTGGATAGTTCAGGGGGTTACACACAGAGTGCAGAGCTGTCACTTGTTAACACAGAAACCAGACTTCTGTGTTTACAAGTGATTGTGGTGAGCAGCCACCAAAGGGTCTGAGCCAGAGGAGGTGGAACTGAGTTCCTAATGAAAAAAAGCCCTGGTTGTTCCCTATAACAGGGAGCAGACGATCAGTGTCACTGCCACACAGAAGAACGGGGAAGGTGTGTTTACACTCACCTCTCCCCGTTCTTCAGTTCCTGTGACCGATCGCGGGACACCAGTGGCTATCGTGTCCCGCGGGCCCGGTCACAGAGCTTCGTAACGGGTCACGTGTGACCCAGGGCTGGGCTCTTAAAGGAGACGTACCTGTATGTGCCTGTGCCCAGCCGTGCCATTCTGCCGACGTATAAGTGCAGGAGGCGGTCCTTAAGTGGTTAATGACAGATTTGACCTTAATTAATTTGGATTTGCGGACTAATGCATTTTTTTTACGAAACAAAAAAATAAAAACAAATTTTGGGAGTAACTAAATAAATGTATTTTTCGGACGAAAACAAAATTTGAAAAAAATTTGCACACGTCTATTGGGGGCAATGCAGCGTGTGCACATGTGTGTCCATGGGCAGCTGCGGTTTTTGTTTAGGGAGCGTGTTCATTCCATGCACAGTGACTGAGTTGTCACAGACAGCTTTTACTATCTGGTAATGATCAGGAGCCGTTGGGATTGGCTCCTGATCATGTGATCAAAGGGATGCTGGGTCTCGGAGGGAAGGGGTTTAGAAACTGCTTTGCTTTAGCGGTCTTGTAACAGACAATCCTCTCGTCTCTCATTTCTTCTCCACAGACACGCAGTGCGATTACCCTAACCAGTATAGGGATTTTTGTGGGACCGCATGTCCGAAAAATTGTGAAAACTATAGAAGAAGGATAATCTGCATAATGAGTTGTAAACAAGGCTGCTTCTGCAAGGAACCATTCATCTTCCAACATGGAGATAGCGGCCCCTGCGTCCTCCCGGCGGAATGTCCAAGAAGATACCCTGAATATTATGAGCGTATCTAACCCCATCTGGAAAGTGGCACAAACCCGTGTATGACACTGAGAAAGCATTGTATGTACCATCTGTCTGAAAAATAAAGACCCGTACATCCTGCTGAAATGTGTCCTGAGCTTTCAATTAAAGGGAAACTATCATGGCGTGGGAGCAAAAATGTTTCTGTTTTATTTATTACTAATTATATAAACTTTCATTTGTTTACCTGAAGAATTATTTATTACACAGGAGATAGGAGGCCCCCATGAGACCAGTATCACAGAACACTATGGGGTTCTGTAAAGAGACAGCACAGTAGAAATGGTTTGTTTCAGGTCGCCTCTCTCCAATTGGATCTCCATATTGTAAACAGTAGACATGTGCAATTGGTTTAGTTCCGAATTAGTTTTTTTAACAAATTTAGACAAATTTGTTAATTTTCAAAATATCCGAAATTTACGAAAAAACAGTTTAAACCAATTTTTCCGAACATTAGTAAATTAGAATATTCAAAAATTCGTAAATTAGTAAATTCGGAAATCTGAAATAATAATAACTAATAGTAAATTTGAATATTCGAAAAATTTGTAAATTCTCACATTCATAAATTAGTAAATTCGGAAATCTGAAATAATAATAATAACTAATAGTAAATTTGAATATTTGAACATTTGTAAATTTGAACATTCGGGTAAATTAGTAAATTCGGAAATCTGAAATAATATTAACTAATAGTAAATTTGAATATTCGAAAATTCGGAAGTTCGGAAATTCGGAAATCCAAAAAAATAATAATAACTAATAGTAAATTTGAATATTCGAAAGTTCGTAAATTCTCACATTCATAAATTAGTAAATTCGGAAGTCTGAAATAATAATAACTAATAGTAGATTTGAATATTCGAAAATTAGTAAATTCTCACATTCATAAATTAGTAAATTCGCAAATCTGAAATAATAATAACTAATAGTAAATTTGAATATTCGAAAATTCGTAAATTCTCTCATTCATAAATTAGTAAATTCAGAAATCTGAAATAATAATAACTAATAGTAAATTTGAATATTCGAAAATTCGTAAATTCTCACATTCATAAATTAGTAAATTCGGAAATCTGAAATAATAATAACTAATAGTAAATTTGAATATTCGAAAATTCGTAAATTCTCACATTCATAAATGAGTAAATTCGGAAATCTGAATTAATAATAACTGATAGTAAATTTGAATATTCGAAAATTAGTAAATTCTCACATTCGTAAATTAGTAAATTAGTAAATTCGGAAATCTGAAATAATAATAACTAATAGTAAATTTGAATATTCGAAAATTCGTAAATTCTCACATTCATAAATTAGTAAATTCGGAAATCTGAAATAATAATAACTAATAGTAAATTTGAATATTCTAAAATTAGTAAATTCTCACATTCATAAATTAGTAAATTCGCAAATCTGAAATAATAATAACTAATAGTAAATTTGAATATTCGAAAATTCGTAAATTCTCACATTCATAAATTAGTAAATTCGGAAATCTGAAATAATAATAACTAATAGTAAATTTGAATATTCTAAAATTAGTAAATTCTCACATTCATAAATTAGTAAATTCGCAAATCTGAAATAATAATAACTAATAGTAAATTTGAATATTCGAAAATTCGTAAATTCTCACATTCATAAATGAGTAAATTCGGAAATCTGAATTAATAATAACTGATAGTAAATTTGAATATTCGAAAATTAGTAAATTCTCACATTCGTAAATTAGTAAATTCGTAAATTCGGAAATCTGAAATAATAATAACTAATAGTAAATTTGAATATTCAAAAATTCGTAAATTCGCACATTTGTAAATGAGTAAATTCGGAAATCTGAAATAATAATTAACTAATAGTAAATTTGAATATTCGAAAATTCATAAATTCTCACATTCATAAACTAGTAAATTCGGAAATCTGAAATAATAATAACTAATAGTAAATTTGAATATTCGAAAATTCGTAAATTCTCACATTCATAAATTAGTAAATTTGGAATTTTGAAATAATAACTAATAGTAAATTTGAATATTCGAATGTATGAATTTACGAATGTATGAATTTATGAATGTACGATTTTACAAATTTACGAATGCATGATTTTACAAATGTATGAATTTACGAATGTCCAAATTTATGAATGTACGGATTTATGAATGTCCAAATTTATGAATGTACGGATTTAGGAATATCCAAATTTATGAATGTACGGATTTATGAATGTCCAAATTTATGAATGTACGATTTTAAGAATGTACGAATGTACGAATTTATAGATTTATGAATGTACAAATTTATGAATGTACGGATTTACAAATACAAATTTATGAATGTACGGCTTTCCAAATGTACAAATTTATGAATGTACGGATTTACGAATGTGCAAATTTAGTAATGCACTGATTTACAAATGTACAAATTTAAGAATGTACGATTTTACGAATATACGAATGTATGAATTTACTAATTTACGAATGTACAATTTTACAAATGTAATATTTTTACAAATGTACGAAGTTACGAATGTACGAATTTACGAATGTACACATTTACGAATTTATTGATTTACAAATGTACACATTTCGGAATGTATGAATTTACGAAGTTACGGATTTACGAATGTACAAAGTTACGATTTTACGAATGTACGAATTTACGAATTTACAAATCATTACAAACCATCATAACGAATGACCTGACAAAAAAAACGAATGAAACGAAATTGAAAACGAACAATTTTTTTGGCAGTGCACATGTCTTGTAAACAGCATGAACGGAGCAATCCGCACTAATCGCCAGTGGCGTCACTAGGGTTGGTGACAGCTGGTGTGGTAAAATATGGTGTACCCCACCAAAAAAAAAAGGTTCCCATGGGAGGCAGATTCTGGCTAAGCACATTGCTGGTGTATGTCAGAGCTTTCACCATCATCACCCAAAGTTTGTGTGTGGGGGAGGTTTCAACTAGGGACATGTGTCAGTGGAGGGCATGCTCCTCATATCGACTATGTAATAAGAGAGGAGGTGGTAGGACTTTAAATACCCCTCCAGTGATCATAAAGGTACAACAATATAAAGTAATGTACAAAACTTGATTTTTACCACTAACCAGTTACCTGGGATCACTAAGTAACTACCCACCTCCTGGATCACCTTTGCTGCCCATCCCCACCTCACCTTTGCTTTTTAACCCTGTGCCTGCTGAAATGCTATCATCACCATCACCCCCACACTTGGGGGTTCCCGGTGGCTTCTGTCTTTTAGGGTGTCACCCTCCCTTTTAAATCATTGCCCCCCTGTCCCTTCCCTTAGCCTTCCAGTGGCCTCCATTCCTAGGAAGGTGTAGTAAGAGAGTAGATGGTAGGACTATAACCACTTAAGGACCGCCTCCTGCACATATATGTCGGCAGAATGGCACGGCTGGGCACATGCACGTACAGGTACGTGCTGTGCTAGTACCCAGCCGTGGGTCACGGGCATGCGCCCACGGCGCGCTCCCGTGACCCGGTTCGAAGCTCCGGGACCGTGGGATTCACAGACTCGATTGAGTGAGTACACGACTGGAGTGCAGCGATCGGTCCCCGGAGCTGAAGAACGAGGAGAGCCACGTGTAAACACGGCTTCCCCGTTCTTCACTGTTCTTCACTGTGGCGGCGTCATTGATCGCGTGATGCCTTTTATAGGGAGGCACAATCGATGACATCACACCTACAGCCACACCCCCCTACAGTTGTAAACACACATTAGGGAACACATAACCCCTACAGCGCCCCCTTGTGGTTAACTCCTAAACTGCAAATGTAATTTCCACAATAAACAATGCATTTTAAATGCATTTTTTGCTGTGAAAATGACAATTGTCCCAAAAATGTGTCAAAATTGTGCGAAGTGTCCGCCATAATGTCGCAGTCACGAAAAAAATCGCTGATCACCGCCATTAGTAGTAAAAAAAATAAAAAAAATAAAAATGCAATAAAACTATCCCCTATTTTGTAAACGCTATAAATTTTGCGCAAACCAACCGATAAACGTTTATTGCGATTTTTTAACCAATAATATGTAGAAGAATACGTTTCGGCCTAAACTGAGGAAAAACTTTTTTTATATATTTTTGGAGGATATTTATTATAGCAAAAAGTAAAAAAATATTGCATTTTTTTAAAAATTGTCACTCTATTTTTGTTTATAGCGCAAAAAATAAAAACCGCAGAGGTGATCAAATACCATCAAAAGAAAGCTCTATTTGTGGGGCTGGAAAAAAAGGATGCCAATTTTGTTTGGGAGCCACGTCGCACGACCGCGCAATTGTCTGTTAAAGTGACGCAGTGCCGAATCGCAAAACCTGTAGCACCAATATTTAAAAAAAGGGCCAAAATACATCCCTGGGAATTACAAACCAGTTAGCCCAACATCAATAGTATGTAAGCTCTTGGAGGGGATGATAAAGGACTATATACAGGATTTTAATCATGAAAATTGTATCATTAGCAGTAATCAGAGAGGAGGTGGTAGGACTTTAAATACTCCTCCAGTGATCACAAAGGTACAACAATAAAAAAAATGCACACAACTTTATTTTTGCCAGTAAAATATATAAAAACACATACTGCATATAATTGCTTGCATATTACTACCAATATTCATCATTTTTTGCGAACATGCAAGACTTTAGGTTGAGATATAGAAATTAAGTCAACGCGTTTCACAGAGATCATCGCTTCTTCAGGACCTTCTATCTCTCATGTACGTGCAAATGATCGGAAGAATAACTTCTAAAGATAGAGAAACACATACGTATTTTACAAAACAGAAAAGGGCATAATTAGAAAAATCAATCTATGGTAATTATGCTTTTTCAGTTTCAGGGATTGCCAAGACCCTGAAACTGAGCTGCAGCACGGTGGCCAAGTCCATACAGCGGTATACCAGGACGGGTTCCCCTCAGAATAGGCCTCACCATGGTTGACCAAAGGAGTTGAGTGCACGTGCTCAGCATCATATCCGGAGGTTGTCTTTGGGAAATAGACATATGAGTGCTGCCAGCATTGCTGCAGAGTTTGAAGGGGTGGGGGTGGGGGGGGGTAGCCTGTCAGTGCTCAGACCATATGCCGCACACTGCATTAAATTGGTATGCATGGCTGTCGTCCCAGAAGGAAGCCTCTTCTAAAGATGATGCACAAGAAAGCCTGCAGACAGTTTACCGAGGACAAGCAGGCTAAGGACATGGATTACGGGAACCATGTCCTGTGGTCTGATGAGACCAAGATAAATGTATTTGGTGTCAGATGGTGTCAATCGTGTGTGGCGGCAACCAGGTGAGGAGAACAAAGACAAGTGTGTCTTGTCTACAGTCAGGCATGGTGGTGGGAGTGTCATGGTCTGGGGCTGCATGAGCGCTTCCGGCACTGGTGGACTACAGATCATTGAGGGACCCATGAATGCCGACATGTACTGTATTATACTGAAGCAGAGAATGATCCCCTCCCTTCAGAGACTGGACCGCAGGGTAGTATTCCAACATAATAAGGACCCCAAACACACCTCCAAGACCACCACTGCCTTGCTAAAGAATCTGAGGGTAAAGATGATGGACTCCCCAAGCATGTCTCCAGAGCTAAACTATATTGAGCATCTGTGGGGCTCCTCAAACGGAAGATGGAGAAGCGCAAGGTCTCTAACATCCACCAGCTCTGTGATGTCATCATGGAGGAGGGGAAGAGGACTCCAGTGGCCACCTGTGAAGCTCTGGTGACCTCCATGCCCAAGAGGGTTAAGGCAGTGCTGGAAAATAATGGCGGCCACACAAAATATTGACACTTTGTGCCAAATTTGGACATTTTCCCTTAGGGGTGTACTCACTTTTGTTGCCAGCGGTTTAGACATTAATGGCGCTGTGTGTTGAGTTATTTTGAGGGGACAGAAAATTCACACTGTTATACAAGCTGTACACTCACTACACAACATTGTATCAAAGTGTCATTTCTTCAGTGTTGTCATAATGTAAAGGGGTCCAGAGGTGCGGGGGGCTGTGTAGTGTAAAGGGGTCCAGAGGTGCGGGGGGCTGTGTAGTGTAAAGGGGTCCAGAGGTGCGGAGTCCATGGTTTAAATAAATAAAAAAGTCCCCTATACAAGGTCGTGTGATCAGGTGAAGATTTCCAACAACCATTCAGAGGTAATTCTTCCTGAATAAATTTGTGATCCTATTTAAATACAACGTGATTCATCCTTATTTCTTGCAAGCAGGGCTCAAAATTTCATGTCCTGGGCTACTAGCCAGGTCTTAAGGGTTACTCGTCATCAGTTGGCCCATCCAACCCCTACCCTGCCCTGCCCCTAATTCCGCCCCTAGACACGCCCTTATAAATTATCTCATGAAATGACACTCCCCCTTTACCCTTTCCTTCCCTCACTCACCCTCCTTTCTTGCCCCCTCCTTCCTTCCCCTGCCGTTCCATCCACACTTTCCTTCCTCCACAATTCACATGGTGGTCTAATTAGTTTGCTAGATGATTATTAAGCTATACCTGGCTATATTGTTTTAATAGAGCGTGGCACCTATATCCCCCTTGTTCACCACAAGGGGCATTGTTGAGCTGTCCTGGTCTATGGTCCTTCTACTGGGGGAGCAGAGCTACAACGACTGTATACTAGTTTTTGTATTTTATGTATTATATTTGCATGCTGTTTATTGTGTTTTGGTTTATCATATTATTTGTTATATAGATCAATTCCTCCTGAAGAAGTGGTGAAGTCCGTGAAAACGGTAGAGGAACTGCCATATTATACTTCCCCCAAACAGAAACCTCACAGGGTCACCCGTCAAGAACAATGTGTTAAATATTGGGTGGGGTATTGTATGTGGTTTTTTAAAATTGTTTACCATTTTATATGTAATAAAGTATTTTTTAAGATAATTATTGTGTCCTTGTTATCAGTACCGAGACAGTCCAACCAAATCTTCCCCTTTCCATGTGATTACAGACTGACTAGGCGCAGGGACATCCTAATAGCATCATGGGCCCCTGGGCAAAGTAATGCTTTGGGGCCCCTACAATGGACACAGTGCAGGTAAACCGGTATCAAGTAGGTAGGAGGCAGACAAGCGAAGCTTCCCCTTTTTGGGTGGGGAAAATACTACATAAAGTAACAAAGCTGTCCTGTGCACATAATATATCTGCTAGATTGATGCCTCCCCAGCACTCTGACCCCTTTACACCCCAGATAACACCCCAGATATACCCCTAGCACTCTGACCCCTCCACAACCCCAGATACCCCCCCCAGCACTCTGACCCCTCTACACCCCAGATATCCCCCAGCACTCTGACCCCTCTACACCCCAGATATCCCCCCAGCACTCTGACCCCTCTACATCCCAGATATCCCCCCAGCACTCTGACACCTCTACATCCCAGATATCCCCCCAGCACTCTGACCCCTCTACACCCCAGATATCCCCACAGCACTCTGACCCCTCTACACCCCATATATCTCCCCCAGCACTCTGACCCCTCTACACCTCATATATCTCCCCCAGCACTCTGACCCCTCTACACCCCAGATATCCCCCCAGCACTCTGACACCTCTACATCCCAGATATCCCCCCAGCACTCTGACCCCTCTACACCCCAGATATCCCCACAGCACTCTGACCCCTCTACACCCCATATATCTCCCCCAGCACTCTGACCAATCTACACCCCAGATATTCCCCAGCACTTTGACCCCTCTACACCCCAGATATCCCCCCAGCACTCTGACCCCTCTACACCCCAGATATCCCCCCAGCACTCTGACCCCTCTACATCCCAGATATCCCCCCAGCACTCTGACCCCTCTACACCCCAGATATCCCCCCAGCACTCTGACCCCTCTACATCCCAGATATCCCTCAGCACTCTGACCCCTCTACATCCCAGATATCCCCCAGCACTCTGACCCCTCTACATCCCAGATATCCCCCCAGCACTTTGACCCCTCTACACCCCAGATACCCCCCAGCACTCGGACCCCTCTACACTCCAGATATCCCCCCAGCACTCTGACCCCTCTACATCCCAGATATTTCCCAGCACTCTGACCTCTCTACACCCCAGATATCCCCCCAGCACTTTGACCCCTCTACACCCCATTAATCCCCCCAGCACTCTGACCCCTCTACACTCCATTACTGGCGCTCCGGCCCTGCCCCTCCCTGCTGGCTGTGAAATCAAAGGAATCATTCTGCACAGAACTCCGCACCGCTGCCAGCCTGCCTCCCATGTGTATCCATCACTCTCAGTGCCATTATGGGGCTCCCAATTTCGGGGCAGCGTGGGCTCAAGGACCAGCTGCTTTGGGGAAAGTGCAGGGGCCCCACCATGCAGCTGGGGCCCCTGGGCAGTGCCCAGGTGTGCCTGCCCTCTCATTAAGACAGCTCTGACTAGGCAGCATTAGCAACTGCCATCATATGTTCACTTGATTCAATTCCTTATTTAAATCTGTATGATGGTACATTCTGCTAAATTATTATTGTGTTTCATATGAGGCTATACTCGAAGATTGCTGCAGATTGAAAAGGAAAGATACATTTTAATAACATTCAGTAACAATATTAAGTCACGATTGTATGTGCAATATTATTATTATTATTTTTTTATCTGATAATTTTTTTCCACAAAAGTGGAATTACCCTTTAAGTTGCAGATGGCTTGTGAGTTCTTGCCAATGGCGGCTGGTGCTCCAGTTTTTTTTTTGGGGGGGGGGGGGGGGGGCAAACAAGCTCGTATAAATGATATCAGTCATGGTCAGATTGCGGCAAAAGGTCGGGTTATCTTGACTTTTCTGAAAGTGTTTGTCCAACAAACAGATCCCGGGAACATCTCTCCCTTCTCATTACACAATCTCACACAATGTATATCGGATATCGGGACAGGTGAATATTTTTTTTTTACTTTGTATAAAATATTACTTGTTCTGTTGGGACTGCTAGCCAATTCCTTTAACCACTTGCCCACCGAGGACTTCAATTGACGTTCTCGAATTTGTGCGGTGATATCTGAATGACGGGGGCAGCTACAGGCATCATTCAGATATCACCATCTTCTGCCGGCGATCCTAGATAAGAATGATCAAAGCGGCAGTTCCATTGATTAATCGTTCTTATAGGCAGCGGGAGGGGACATCCCTCCCGCCGCCATCAGGTGCTTCACCGTGCCATCGGGGGTCCGGAGAGCAGATCTGCCGGCGCCAACTCACAATGATAGAGATGACTGGTGACCAGATGGTCACCAGTCATCTCTATGACCGTCGGAGGCCCGGGCTTGACCAGGCTCGGGTACCCAGAAGTAAACAAAGCCGCAATCGTGGCTGTCTGCATGAGATTGGTGAATTTTTTTTCACGATCTCATGCTTGTAAGTCTGGAGGAGAGATGTGAGGTCTTATTGACCCCGCATCTCTCCATAAAGAGGACCTGTCACAGTGATTGCTATTACAAGGGATGTTTACATTCCTTTTAATAGAAATAAAAGTAATCACATTTCTTATTTATTTTTAAAGTGTAAATATAAAGAAAAATGAAGTAAAATAATATATATATATATATATATATATATATATATATATATATATATATATATATATATATATATATTTAAAACGTCCCTGTCCCCCTAAGCTTGCGCTCAGAAGCGAACACGCATGTAAGTCCCGCCTACATATGTAAACACCGTTCAAACACCACATGTGAGGTATCGTCGCTTACTTTAGAGTGTGTGCAATTTTAGCACTAGACCTCCTCTGTAACTTGAATAGTAACCTGTAAAAAAAATGTAAGCGTTGCCTATGGAGATTTTTAAGTACCGAAGTTTTGCGCCATTCCATGAGTGTTTGCAATTTTAAAGCGTGACATGCTAGGTATCAATTTACTTCATCTTTCACATTATACAAAAAAATTGGGCTAACATTACTGTTTTGTTATTTTTTAATTCATGAAACCGGTTTTTTTTTCCAAAAAAAAAGGCATTTGAAAAATTATTGCGCAAATACCGTGCGAGAAGTTGCAATGATCGCCATTTTATTCCATAGGGTGTCTGCTAAAAAAATATATAGGGCCAGATTCACAAAGAAGTTACGTTGGCGTATCTCAAATATGCCGCGTAACTTCTAGTATGCGCCGGCGTATCTTTTTTCTATATTCAGAAATCAAGATACGCCGGAATTTTGCTTAGATACGACCGGCGTCTCTTACGCTGTCGTATCTTAGTTGCATATTTACGCTGGCCGCTAGGTCGATTTACGCGTCAAATATGCAAATGAGCTAGATGCGCCGATTCACGAACGTCCTTGCGTACTTGCGGTGGCGTAGCGTAAACAAGAAACGCTACGCCCGCACAAAGATAGTCGTCTGTATGAGAATCTGGCCCTTGGATTTTTACATGAAGAAGAGAAGTGCCAAAATAGGTCCGGTGGACAAGTGGTTAAATATCCTTATTAGGACAACAACCTCCCATACATTCTATTAGGAAGTACAGATTTCCAAATTTTGCTCCAGCAGACCACAATTATAGTAACAGCGACGCGTCTCAAACAAAAACAAGGAAAAATTCCCAGCACAACTTAACCCCTCCCCCCCGTTTCTCTGCTCCCGGGGGCCCATGCCTGAAGATGTGTAAGGGGCCCCATAATTCCTGATGTCGGCCCTGATTCTCAGCCTAACGGGGTAAAAGTCTGGGCTTTGAGATGAATACTGGAACACGCAACAATCTGAGCTCATCTATAGTATGGAGACATAAAGGTGTATCAGGTTTGTCAGTTTAGCAGTTAGGATGCTCCTAAAAACAAGCAAAGTGATATCAGCCGTGGTCAGTTTGCAGCAGACGTTTGAAGGTCGGGTTATCATGACTTCAACAAACAGATCCCAGGCACCTCTCGTCCTTTTCATTACACAATCCAATACAAAGCATATCTGATATCCACACAGCTCAATTTTGCTTGAAATACATTTTTACTTTGTATAGCACCAGATTCCTTCTCTCTGGACTAATACATGATGTCTGACATGGAAACTAAGGGCCAGATTCATGAAGAGTTACGACGGCGTATCAGTAGATACGCCGTCGTAACTCAGAATCTGCGCTGACATATCTTTAAGCGTATTCTCAAAGTGAGATACGCTCAAATGTTGCTAAGATACGACCGGCGTAAGTCTCCTACACCGTCGTATCTTAGCTGCCTATTTACGCTGGCCGCTAGGGTGTCATTTCTTCAGTGTTGTCACATGAAAAGTGAGAAGAAAATGTTTTAAAAAATGTAAGGAGTGTACTTACTTTTGTGAGATACTGTATATATCGATAGCTATCTCTCTCTCTCTCTATCTATCTATCTATCTATCTATCTATCTATCTATCTATCTATCTATCTATCTATCTATCTATCTATCTATCTATCTCTTTCTCTCTCTCTCTATCTATCTATCTATCTATCTATCTATCTATCTATCTATCTATCTATCTATCTATCTATCTATCTATCTCTCTCTCTCTCTCTATCTATCTATCTATCTATCTATCAACGCTCTCTCTCTCTCTCTCTATCTATATGTGTGTGTATATATATATATATATATATATATATATATATATATATATATATATATATATATGTCTGTCTATCTGTAGCTGTCTGTCTATAGGTATATTTATACCCATATATATACACACATACATATATATATTGATCTATATATTTTTTTTCCATATTTAAATGATAGATAGGATAGTATATAGAAAATAAGGAATTACATGTTTTTACCCCTCCCCATGTTCAGAGACAGGAATTGCCCAATGAACTTGTAAATAATCCATCACTCCCCAATTGGACTGTATCCCTTCCCCTACCTCTAATATAAAATCACATAAATACTGAATTTGTCATTTTCCTACCTAGAGGGCAGAGAGAAGACCACTCAGGGACTGTAAGTACACACTCACCTTCAGGCACAAACCCTTCTGTCAAATTGATCTGAGAAACTCTTTTATCACCTTTTCTTTGTTCTCTATGACAATATTGATATTTTGCTGTCTGAAGGACATTTTATTTCTGTAAAAAAAGTGGAAACAAAGTAACGAAAGAATGTATACCAATAAATATAATATGTTATTTTAATGGAAAGAATATGGCTTTTTAAGTAAATTTGTTTACGTATTTATAAAATAAACATAGTCATTTGTAACAACATAGAACAGTTTTTTTTTTTATAAAAATATTAAAAACCACCCATACAGGATCAGATTTATTGAAAATGTAGGTTAAAATGTCTCTGAAAACAGGTGAAAGTGCTTCTAAAAATATTTCATGCTTTGTCAGACTGTTTTTTTTGTTTGTTTCTTTTTTTGATTGGCTACAGTGATTGACAAAATTACAAAAGGAAAACAAAAAAATGGGGAGGACACACCTTTAAAATTTAAATAATAAACGTCTTTGGAGACAGATATTTTCCTGTCTGGGGAACGATTAATTCTGTAATAACTGGAATCAAAGTAACTTTTTTTAAGGGAAATGTGTAGCAATGAGAATAATACTTTTTTAACAGTTATATTAATAGACAGAAAAGTGAGTTTTAAGTTTGTTTATGAGAAAATATTTATATAAAGAAACTCAGCGATTTGATATAGAGCAGATTGTTTGCTTAAAAATTACTCCACACAGCTCAGAGTTTTTTAATTTTTTAGATTAAAATTTAAATTTTTAGATTACATTTTTTTAGATTAAAATTATTTTTTTTAGATTAAAATGTCTCTGAAAACAGGTGGACATGCCTCTAAAAGAATTATATTCTTTTATTATACTTCTTTTATTTTTATTGGCTACAGTGACTGACAAAATTACAGATTGGATTAAGAAAGCAACTTTGGCACTTTTTAAAAACCAAACTTAAAAAAAATAAAAAAAATAAAGTTAAAGATTTAAAATCAAGACCTTATCTTATTATGCTATAGATTAGTTATGCAAACAATTATTGCTGCAACCTGATTTAGATTTATAAAAAATAAATAAAAAAGTTATATTAAATTTGTTAAGTCCACAATTATATGATATTGTCACTGATTGGCAGACAGCTGAGACAGGCAACTACAGAGGGATAGGAGAATTCCATTAAAAACACTTAGAAGGTTATCAAAAGACGAAGTGTACCTTTTTTCAGAGGCAGATTTAATATTTATTGTTTATGTTATTTTAGAAAACTTGCAGAAAAATAAGATGAGAGTCACCGGCATTCTTCTCATTGTCACACTGGGTGAGTGAAAACTCAGACAATTATACATTTTACTGTTAAAAAAGATATTGTGTATCTGAGCCCTTCAGATGCCTATTACTGTCTTAGGTGATAACGTGTTTTGCTGTATACCAGTGGTGGATGGTGCTCAAAATTTTTGGGTGGGCGCAAACGAACTGAAAAAAACACACCACTGTGCCCATCAAGCGCAGGCACTGTGCCCATCAAGCGCAGGCACTGTGCCCATCAAGCGCAGGCACTGTGCCCATCAAATGCAGCCACTGTGCCCATCAAGTGCAGCCACTGTGCCCATCAAACGCAGCCACTGTGCCCATCAAACGCAGCCACTGTGCCCATCAAATGCAGCCACTGTGCCCATCAAGTGCAGCCACTGTGTCCATCAAATGCAGCCACTGTGCCCATCAAGCTCAGCCACTGTGTCCATCAAACGCAGCCACTGTGTCCATCAAACGCAGCCACTGTGCCCATCAAGCTTAGCCACTGTGTCCATCAAATGCAGCCACTGTGCCCATCAAGTGCAGAGACTGTGCCCTTTTAAGCTCAGCCACTGTCCCCATCAAACGCAGCCACTGTCCCCATCAAACGCAGCCACTGTGCCCATCAAACGCAGCCACTGTGCCCATCAAACGCAGCCACTGTGCCCATCAAGCGCAGAGACTGTGCCCTTTTAGGCTCAGCCACTGTGTCCATCAAACACAGCCACTGTGCCCATCAAACGCAGCCACTGTGCCCATCAAGCTCAGCCAATGTTACATCAAACGCATCTACTGTACCCATTAACTGCTGACTGTGTGCCACATCAATTGCTGGCTGCCACTGTGCCCCATCAATTGCTGGCAGTGTGACCATCAATTGCTGCTACTGTGCCTCATAAAATGCTGCCAGTGTGCCCCCGCTGCCCGGTACTTACCTTTCTCACGTCATGGCGCTGTCCTCCACGCTCCCTCCGAGTTCTCAATGTCTTCTCCCATCCACTTCCTGTGCTCTGCTATGATTGGATGCCTAATAGGGGTCCAGTCACAGCGCCTGTCACTTCAGCCAATCAGGTGACAGGTAACCAGACCCGAGCATCCTGATTGGCTGAGAGGTGAGTCAGTGTTAGGAAAGTGGTTTAAACAGCAAACGCACAGCATTGCGACCGCTGTTGCGACCGCAGGTTTACCAATTTTGAAGCCTATTAGAAACTATTAGATGCCTATTAGAGCTTACGGCTCTTAATCCTCTTGTATTTTATTGTATTGTAACTGTATTGTCTCACTTTTATATTGTAAAGCGCTGCGTAAACTGTTGGCGCTATATAAATCCTGTATAATAATAATAATAATAATAATAATAATTGTACATATTGTCCTTATTCAGAACTAATTAAACTCTCTTCTTCTGTCTCTCCTCACAGCGCTGCTTGCAGTGTGCCAGGCCAAACCAGGGGGAGGTAAGTCAGCCTAGGGTTAGATTAAAGGCCGGCCCCATGAATTAGGGGGGCGACACCCCTGTGCCCCTAATGGAGCAGCCGCCACTGCACCTAATGGAGTGGCGCCACTGTGCCACTCCCCCCACAGTTAGAAACACCTCCCTAGGGAACACTTAACCCCTTGATCGCCCCCTAGTGTTAACCTCATTCCCTGCCAGTGACATTTATACAGTAATCAGTGGCTATTTTTAGCTCTGATCGCTGTATAAATGTCATTGGTCCCAAAAAAGTGTCAAAAGTGTACGATTGCAGTCCTGCTAAAAATAGCAGATTGCCGCCATTACTAGTAAAAAATAAAAATAAAAATTCCATAAAACTATCCCCCATTTTGTAAACGCTATGGGCCAGATTCAGAGAGATCAGCGGATCTTTCTGCTGGCGTAACGTATCCCCGATACGTTACGCCGCTGTAACTTTGGGCGCAAGTTCTGTATTCAGAAACAACTTGCGCCCTTATTTACAGCGGCGTAACGTATGTGTTGCAGCGTAAGGCCGCCTAATTCAAATGGGGATGTTGTGGGCGTGTTTTATTTAAATTTAAAGAGGGGGTTCACCCTTAAAACCACGTTCTCCCATCCCATCCAGCATACTGGCGTCAGCGCTAGTATGCTGTCTTTTTTTTTTTTTTATCGCTGTACTTACCTCTTAATAGATAATTTAATTTTCGTCCTACCGTTGCGGCAAAGGAGGACTGCACTAAGGTAAAGGCAGCTATTTAGGGGAAAAAAATTGTACATTTACAACCCCTTTAATGTGAATGTCTTGACTTTAGCGGTTGTGTAACTTGCACTCTTGTCCACAGGATACCAATGCAAGTTCGATCACCAGCGTTGGAGATCTGATGGGACTGCCTGTGAGGACAATTGTCAAAACTATGGAGTTGAAGGCAAAATCTGCACAATGAATCTCGTACAGGGCTGCTTCTGCATGAAACCGTACATCTTCCGAGACGGACAGCGCGGCCCCTGCGTCCGCCCGGAGAATTGTCCACAATAAATTACTGAATACTGTGGATAATCTCTGTCTAATGCCAGCCCAACAGCGGCACAACCAGAGAAAGTATTGTATATACCAGCTGTCTGCCAATAAAGACCCGTACATCCTGCTGAAATGTGTCCTGAGCTTTCACATTACCAAACTATTGATTTATTTATTGATTGATGTTTTATTATTTATTTACAATATTTTATTTCTTTACCTAAATAATTATTACACATATTGTCCCTATAAGACTGGTGTCACTGAGCACTATGAGAGTTTTTTAAAGAGACAGCACGGCAGAAACTGATTTTCTTCAGCTCATCTCTCTCTAATTGATTCTCCTTATGGTCTTTTCTATGGAGGGGGAGTGGTCCGGGGGAGGGGTTACTCCTATGACTCATTCAGCTAAGTGTCTAATCTGAGTGTTAGACATTGAGCTTTTTAGGAAAACAGATTAGCTTGGTAAACGTGAAAGGGGTCTTTCTTTTCTTTCTTTCTTTCTTTCCGTCTTTCTTTCTTTCTTTCTTTTTTTCTTTCTTTCTTTCTTTCTTTCTTTCTTTCTTTTCTTTTTCTGTCTTTTCTTTTTCTGTCTTTCTTTCTTTCTTTTTTTCTTTCTTTTTTTCTTTCTTTCTTTCTTTCTTTCTTTCTTTCTTTCTTTCTTTCTTTCTTTCTTTCTTTCTTTCTTTCTTTCTTTCTTTCTTTCTTTCTTTCTTTTCTCTTTCTTTCTTTTCTTTTTCTGTCTTTTCTTTTTCTGTCTTTTCTTTTTCTTTCTTTCTTTCTTTCTTTCTTTCTTTCTTTCTTTCTTTCTTTCTTTTCTCTTTCTTTCTTTTCTCTTTCTTTCTTTTCTTTTTCTGTCTTTTCTTTTTCTGTCTTTCTTTCTTTCTTTCTTTTCTCTTTCTTTCTTTCTTTTCTTTCTTTTCTTTCTTTCTTTCTTTCTTTCTTTCTTTCTTTCTTTCTCAGCCTCTCTCCCATCAGAAAAAAAAAAAAAAAATTAGCTTGGTAAACGTGAAAGGGGTCTTTCTTTCTTTCTTTCTTTCTTTCTTTCTTTCTTTCTTTCTTTCTTTCTTTCTTTCTTTCTTTCTTTCTTTCTTTCTTTCTTTCTTTCTTTCTTTCTTTCTTTTTCAGCCTCTCTCCCATCAAAAAAAAAACATGAAAGGGGTCTAAAAGGAAATATATATATACAAAACATTTTTTTAATCCTGAACAGAAATAATAGAAGGTGTGTCCAAATAGTCTATGAAAAAAAAAAAAGACTCATTCAGCTGCATGTCTAATATGAGAAAGTATTGTACTGTAGTGGAACCTTGGATTATGAGTATAATCCGTTCCAGGAGAATTCTTGTAAACCAAAGCACTCGCATATCAAAGCGAGTTATCCCTATATAAGTCAATGAAAATGAAGATAATTCATTCCGCAGTGACTTCTCTGGCATGCAATACCGCATGTGGCCAGAGGTAGGGGTCGCCGGAGAGACTCAGAAATACTAGGGGGCAGCTCGGCTGATCTCAGAAACCCTTGCAAAAGGTTCGGAAACACTCAGGAATGGAGTATTTCCGAATGGCTCGAAACGGCTCCGAACCGTTCCGAGTGTCATCAGTGCCCCCCGCACCTCTGGCCAAATGGCGTACTGCACACCCTATTACCTTTTACTCTATCACCTTGAATTCTGCTCGTTTCACGATACAACACTCAGAATCAGAATAATAAAAAAAAAAAGTTTATCGTTATTCAAAACGCTTGTTAACCACGTTACTCGTAAACCAAGGTTCCACGGTATACGCCAGCTGTCTTGAGCTCTATAAACACATTTATTTATAAAATTTGTTAAGATTAACCCACTAAACTTGAGCCCATTCTGTTCCGAAATTGGATGCCCCATGATGACACTGAGAATGATAGAGACACAGGGGGGGCAGTCTGCCTCCTACCTACTTAAAGTCTGTTTACCTGCCCTGTCATCGTTGTAGGGGCCCCAGAGCATTACTTTGCCCAGGGGCTCATGATGCTATTAAGATAGGCTGAAAGGCAGCACTAAATGGCATAACTAATGGGCACTGATTGATGTCACTGATGGGCACTGCTGGGGCTTTACTGTAATCAGGGCAATGATGGAATTTAGAAGAAAAAAATAAGTGAACAAAGGAGAACTTAGCCTTTAAGAAATAATACCAGATTATGGCCACTAGATGGTGCTGACAATCACGTGCAAGCAAAAATTATTATTTTTTCTTATTTTCCTTGCACCTGATTGGGTATTCTTTACAAATTGAAATTTTAGCATATTGACATTTACTAAGGAAATTTGTGAAAAAAAAAGGGACTTACAGGGCCTAGTCTAGTTGTCTAGTTGTCTTTAGTAAATCAAACCCAATAAATCAATACTCAGTGGTGTAAAATCTGGTGCAGCTATACATGGTAGCCAATCAGCTTTTAACTTAAGCTTGCTCAATTAGGAATTGACAATAAAACCTGTAAGCTGATTGGTTTCTATGCAGAGCTGCACCAGATTTAGAAGTCTCCAGTTTTAATAGCTCAACCCTAGTTGGATGCGCTGTTCTACTCTTCAAGGAGCAGTTGCCTAAGAGCTTAGTACATGAGGGGAAGCTCTGCTGACTTCCATCATCTCATTTTTTTGTGCAAGCAAACATACAGTTTTCTTTGCCTTGCATGTGATTGGGTATTCTTTGCAAAGTGAAGTTGCCCCTCACTTACTGAGCAATTGCACTTTTTAAAGTACACAGTCTGTTTGCCTTTAGTAAATCAACACCATTGTTTTTTTAAGACAAGAAAATATTTAAAACAATCAATAATAGTTTACATAATAATAACTCCCAGCATCAGTGTCAGTAGCAGCAATTCTAACCCCCAGCATCTTTGTTAGTTTGCACAACAACAATAATCAATAATCAATAATCAGTTTGCACAATAATAACCCCCCAGAATTGGTGCCAGTTTGCACAATATTAACCCCCAGCATTGGTGCCAGTTTGCACAATAATGACCCCCAGCATCGGTGCCAGTTTGCACAATAATGACCCCCAACATTGGTGCCAGTTTGCACAATAATGACCCCCAGCATCGGTGCCAGTTTGCACAATAATGACCCCCAACATTGGTGCCAGTTTGCACAATAATGACCCCCAGCATCGGTGCCAGTTTGCACAATAATGACCCCCAACATTGGTGCCAGTTTGCACAATAATGACCCCCAACATTGGTGCCAGTTTGCACAATAATGACCCCTAGCATCGGTGCCAGTTTGCACAATAATAACCCCCAGCATTGGTATCAGTTTGCACAATAATGACCCCCAGCATTGGTGCCAGTTTGCACAATATTAACCCCCAGCATTGGTGCCAGTTTGCACAATATTAACCCCCAGCATTGGTGCCAGTTTGCACAATAAAACCCCCCAGAATTGGTGCCAGTTTGCACAATAAAACCCGCCAGAATTGGTGCCAGTTTGCACAATAATAACCCCCAGCATTGGTGCCAGTTTTCACAATAAAAACCCCCAGAATTGGTGCCAGTTTGCACAATAATAACCCCCAGCATTGGTGCCAGTTTGCACAATATTAACCCCCAGCATTGGTGCCTGTTTGCACAATAATAACCCCCAGCATTGGTGCCAGATTGTACAATAATAACCCCCAACATTGGTGCCAGTTTGCACAATAATAACCCCCAGCATTGGTGCCAGTTTGCACAATATTAACCCCCAGCATTGGTGCCTGTTTGCACAATAATAACCCCCAGCATTGGTGCCAGATTGTACAATAATAACCCCCAACATTGGTGCCAGTTTGCACAATAATAACCCCCAGCATTGGTGCCAGTTTGCACAATAACCCCCAGCATTGGTGCCAGTTTGCACAATAATACCCCCCCAGCATTGGTGCCAGTTTGCACAATAATAACCCCCAGCATTGGTGCCAGTTTGCACAATAATAACTCCAAGCATTGGTGCCAGTTTGCACAATAATGACCCCCAGCATCGGTGCCAGTTTGCACAATAATGACCCCCAACATTGGTGCCAGTTTGCACAATAATGACCCCCAGCATCGGTGCCAGTTTGCACAATAATGACCCCCAACATTGGTGCCAGTTTGCACAATAATGACCCCCAACATTGGTGCCAGTTTGCACAATAATGACCCCTAGCATCGGTGCCAGTTTGCACAATAATAACCCCCAGCATTGGTATCAGTTTGCACAATAATGACCCCCAGCATTGGTGCCAGTTTGCACAATATTAACCCCCAGCATTAGTGCCAGTTTGCACAATATTAACCCCCAGCATTGGTGCCAGTTTGCACAATAAAACCCCCCAGAATTGGTGCCAGTTTGCACAATAAAACCCGCCAGAATTGGTGCCAGTTTGCACAATAATAACCCCCAGCATTGGTGCCAGTTTTCACAATAAAAACCCCCAGAATTGGTGCCAGTTTGCACAATAATAACCCCCAGCATTGGTGCCAGTTTGCACAATATTAACCCCCAGCATTGGTGCCTGTTTGCACAATAATAACCCCCAGCATTGGTGCCAGATTGTACAATAATAACCCCCAACATTGGTGCCAGTTTGCACAATAATAACCCCCAGCATTGGTGCCAGTTTGCACAATAATAACCCCCAGCATTGGTGCCAGTTTGCACAATAACCCCCAGCATTGGTGCCAGTTTGCACAATAATACCCCCCCAGCATTGGTGCCAGTTTGCACAATAATAACCCCCAGCATTGGTGCCAGTTTGCACAATAATAACTCCAAGCATTGGTGCCAGTTTGCACAATAATAATCCCCAGGTCCCTAGGGCCCCAGATGGCAACCCCCCTTTTTTTTATACAAAAATAAATCTTATTTTTTTATATATATATATTTTATTTTTATTTTTATTAAAGGGCCCAGAGGTCCCCAGGGCCCCGGATGGTGACCCCCCCCCTATTTTTTTTTATTATAAAGGGAGCCAGAGGTCCCCAGGGCAACCCCCTCAATTCAAGCCCCCCCCTTCTCAATTTTCTCAACTACACTACCGGAGGCACCCCCCTGCTTCTCATTTACCGGCAGCCCCCCGCTTCTCAATTTCTCAATTTGAGGTGGCAACACCCCCCCCCCCCGATTCTCTGCTCCAGGGGGCCCATGCCTGAAGCTGTGTAGGGTGCCCCATAATTCCTGATGGTGACCCTGTCCCTGCCAGTGAAATGTTCATAGCATTATTAGCTGCTGCTATAGACTTGTCAAAGGTCCCAAAAATGTGTTAAAAGTGTCCGGGCGAGCACGACACTCCACACCAGGGAGAAAGCCTCACATTACTGTGTGGAGTTACAGACAGAAGAACAGGAAGTGAGGATTTCTCAGAAGAAATAAGGACATTTAAAAGCAAAATGGAAGGATGAGGTAAGTGAAGGAGGACTGCACTGAGGGAAAGGAAGATATTTAGGGAAAAAAAATAATTCCTTTACAACCCCCTTTAAGTGGCACTCTTAATCACTTCAGTCCGGAGGATTTGGCTGCCCAATAACGGGGCCACTTTTTGCGATTTGGCACTGCGTCGTCGCTTTTGTTTGGTTGAGAGTACAGCTCGATCTGGGGGACTTCTTGTCTCCATACAATATGGAGAAGTGTATGTTCTCTAGTATTAGTTTACCGGTTAGGACGTTCCACAATCAGTACAGTGATATCAGTCATGGTCATGTTGTGTCAGAGGTCAGAGGTCAGAGGTCGGGTTATCATGACTTCTCTGAAAGTGTTTGTCTAACAAACAGATCCAATCACATGCAACATCACCTGAAAGACATTTCTTTTTACATTGTATAATATATGGCTTCCTCTGTCTAGACTCTAGACCAGGGATCCTCAAACTACGGCCCTCCAGCTGTTGCGGAACTACACTTCCCATGAGGCCTTGTAACACTCTGACATTCACAGACATGACTAGGCATGATGGGAATTGTAGTTCCTGAACACCTGGAGGGCCGTAGTTTGAAGACCCCTGCTCTAGACTATTCCATGATATCTGAGAAGGAAATCGGAGAGGTAACACAGTCACATGACTTAATACAAAGGGATTGCGAGGGGTGAACTTGCCAAGTTTGCTTTTTTTTTCAGAAAAATTCCCTTTTTTGTCTTTAACCACTTAAGGACCTTGCCTGTTTTTCAGATTTGGTGTTTACAAGATTAAAACATCTTGTTTTGCTAGGAAATTACTTAGAACCCCCAAACATTATATATATATTTATTCCAACGCCCTAGAGAATAAAATGGCAGTCATTGCAATACTTTTTGTCACACCGTATTTGCGCAGCGGTCTTACAAGTGCACTTTTTTGGGAAAAAAAATTCACTTTTTTTAATTAAAATATAAGACAATGGTAAAGTCAGCCCAATTTTTTTTATATTGTGAAAGATAATGTTACACCGAGTAAATGATACTCAACATTTTCACGCATCAAAATTGTGTCCGCTCGTGGAATGCCGACAAACTTTTACCTATAAAAATCTCCATAGGCGATGTTTGAAAAATCCTACAGGTTGCATCTTTTGAATTACAGAGGAGGTCTAGGGCTAGAATTATTGCTCTCACTCTAACAATCGCGGTGATACCTCACTTGTGTGGTTTGAACATCATTTTCATATGTGGGTGCTACTCACGTATGCGTTCGCTTCTGCGCGTGAGCTCGTCGGGACGGGGCGCTTTAAAAAAAATGTTGATTTCTTATTTATTTTTATTTATTTTATTAATTTTTACACAAAAAAAATTAAAATAAAATGGGTCACTTTTATTCCTATTACAAGGAATGTAAACATCTCTTGTAATAGAAAAAAGCATGACAGGTCCTCTTAAAGCGGATCTCCACCCTAAAGTGAAGATCCGCTGATCGGAACCCTCCCCCCCTCCGGCGTCAAATTTGACACCTTTCAGGGGGAGGGGGGTGCAGATACCCGTCTAAAGACAGGTATCTGCACCCACTTCCGGCCCGCAGTCTCGGGCAAAAGACGGGCTTTTCCCGTTGTGTGCTGGGAACTCTCGGCTCCCAGCACACATTGGGAGCCAATCGGCAGGCGCAGCGCGACTCGCGCATGCGCCGCAGGGAACCGGGCAGTGAAGTCGGAGCGCTTCACTTCCTGGTTCCCTCACCGTGGATGGAGGGGGGAGCAGCAGGGAGACGAGCGATCCAGGACAGGTAAGTGTCCTAATATTAAAAATCAGCAGCTGCAGTATTTGTTGCTGCTGGCTTTTAATATTTTTTTTTGGTGAACCATCTGCTTTAAATATGAAATCTGGGGGTCAAAAAGACGTCACATCTCATATTTACACTAAAATGCAAAAAAAAAATTGTCATTTAAAAAAATCACAACAAGAAAATATACCTTTAAGAAGCATGGGCAGAAGTGATGTTTTGACGTTGCTTCCGCCCTGCTATGCTATGGTCACGGGTGGGGGCCATCTTCACCTCACTCGTATCCCAGCAGAGCAGGAGGAAGGACCCGATCGCCTCCATCCTAACCGACGGCTCTGGTAAGCGGCGGAAGGGCGCGGGAGAGCGGTGGGCCCTCTCCCACCACCTATAACGGTGATCTCGCGGTGAATCCGCCACGGAGACCGCCGTTATCGTTTAAAGGACCGCTCACACTAAAGATGGATATATCGGTTGTGGCAGCAGCTGATATATATATATATATATATATATATATATATATATATATATATATATATATAACGTTTGAAGTTCTAAGTAATTTTCTAGCAAAAAAATACGAATTTTAACTTGCAAGCAACAAAATAGGCTTAGTCACAAAAGGGTTAAAAAAAAAGTACATGTTTCTATCTTCAAATCATACATAAAGATAGATAGAATTACAATTGTACCCCTCCCCATATTCAGAGACACAAATTGCACAATGAACTTGGAAATAATTCATCACATCCCAATTGGACTGGATCCCTCCCCCTCCCCCCACCTCTAATATAAAATCAGGTAAAAAACTGAGTTTGTGACTTTCATTTTCCTACCTTGAGGGACAGAGAGAAGACCACTCAGGGACTGTAAGTACACACTCACCTTCAGGTACAAACCCTTCCATCAAAATGATCAGAGAAACTCTTTGATCATCTTTCCATTGATCTCTATGACAATTTTGATATCTTCCTGCCTGGAGATTTTATTCTGTAATAACTGGAAACAAAGTAACATGTTGTAGGAATGTGTAGAAATGAGTATAATTCTATTATTTTTAACAGACAAAAAATATAGTAACTTTATCTATTTTTTTTTATTTTGTTTATTTTTTTCCGAGGACTTTTTTTTTTACAAGTAAAAATCTGTATTTTGTGCTGGAAAATCACTTAGAATTCCACACACATTTTATATATATATATATATAAAGACTGTGTGACATAAAAAATTTGCAATGACAATTTTATTCTCTGATATATATATTTGATCAGAGACCCTAGAGAATAAAATGACTGTTGTTGCAATTCTTTATGTCATGCGGTCTTTGCGTAGAATTTTTTTCAAAAAAATTTTTTTGGGGAAAAAATATACTTTAATTAATAATATATATATATACATTGGATCTACATTGGATTTCATTGATGAGGTAGACAGAGTCCACGTGATTAATGCTTTCATTGGCAGTCGGTTGGACTACTGTAATGCGTTATATATGGGGTGCTCAAAAGCCCTTCTGCATAAGCTTCAGTTGATCCAAAATGAGGCAGCTAGGTTAGCAACGGGAGTTGGCCGTCGGGACCATATCACACCATCTCTGAAAGCCTTGCATTGGTTACCTGTTGCTGAACGGGTCTCGTTCAAAGTGGGCTGTATGGTCCACAAAGCCATCCATAAGATAGGCCCAGGGTATCTGCAAAAAAATTTTACCTGTTACGTGCCCAGCAGATCGTTAAGATCTGCTGATCAGGGTAATTTGACGGTCCCTAAATTTAGGAAAACTAAATGTGGAGGGAGGACTTTGGATGTACGAGGATCATTATTCTGGAACTCTCTACCTTTACATTTAAGACGGGAGAAGGATTTGTTAAAGTTCAGGAAGTTTTTAAAAACGTTTTTATTTTCTCAGGCGTATGGTCTTAATTAGGGTTAGATATTAGCAGTTTTATCAGTTTTAGCTGTTGATGTTATCATGTGATTTTTAAGTGATTATTATATTGTATGATTTGTATTGTGTTTTTACATGTATCTGTGGTTCTATGAGCGCATCGAGGCCTTCGGGTAATGACTGCGCTCCCAAAAAGCATTTTTATAAATAAATAAATATATATATATATATATATATATATATATATATATATATCCCAATTTTTTGATATAATATGAAAGATGATGTTATGCCAAGTAAATAGATCGCCTAACTTGTCATGCTTTAAAATTGCATGCTCTTGTGGAATGGCGCCAAACTACCTTACCTAAAAATCTCCATAGGGTGATGTTAGGGTGAATATTACCGCGCTTACCATAAACGGGGGGAGGGGAGGGAGAGGGGAGTGGGTGGGTACAGCTGCTGCACTGATTGGTGTATCAACCAAGGCAGATAAAAATGGGTGGGGGGGGTGTAGTGCTGCGCTGTAAGGAAGAAAGTGGGGATGGGATAAATGAAGAGGAAGTGTGGCAAAAAACTAGATATGTGGAAAAAAGAAAAAAGGAATAACCTAACTATTATACATAGTAATGTCAGAAAATGACAGTGGTGTATATAAGAAATATATATTAAACGTGCTACATGCAGCCTAAGCCGGCTGCCAAACCAATGACAGTGCAAAATAACATATGAAGTGTAACTTCCTTATAACAATCTGGTGCACAAAGTGCCAGAAATAGCACACAGCAGTGTTATTCAGGGTGAATGTCCATACAACAGGTAACAATGGGTCAATGCAATATATAAATGCAATATGGAAATAAAGTTCAAAAAGATTGCTGATGTAAAAGCCAAAATGCCGTGATGACCAGTTGCAGATGCTGTCTCCAAAATAAGTAAAGATGTCCCCTTACCTTACTGCTGTAAGGTAACAGCAGAAAACAAAGCCCAGGAGCACTTTTCAGGTTGAGTCCACTTGTGGTGTCATCCAAATAGGTAAATGTGGTGAGAATGGATCCTTCCTGGTAATCACCTCCAAACGATAATAGTCGCTCACATCCAGGAAAACAAAAAAATGCCCATAGTGTAGTACCATTAAAACAGGGGGGTTTTATTAAAACAATAACTGGGTACTCACAAGGTTGAAATAAAAAACAGGCATAAAAACACAGGGCGTCCGCCAACGTCACCTCTGGTACCTCATACGCGCATTCGTCACTCCACGTGACTTCCTAAGTTTTTATTGTATAGAAATGATGATCATTTTTAAAAATTAAATTGATCACTTTTCCAAATTTACTTTGAACCCCCAAATATTATATATTTTTTAACAGAGACACTAGAGAATAAAATTGAGATTTTTGCAATACCTTATGTCACATTCTATTTGCGCAAACACAATTTTTGGGGATTTTTTTTATTTATATATATATATAAAAAAATATAAGAAAACATTAAAGGTAGCCCAATTTTTTTGTGAAAGATGATGTTACACCAAGTAAATTGATAGCTCACATGTTTGGTGCAAACACAGTTTACATATGTGGGTGTGACCTACATATGTGTTCACTACTGTGCGTGAGAAAGCAAGGACAGGGGCACTTTAAAAAATCTTTTTATTTAATTTATTACTTTAAAAAAAAATTACACCGACCCTTTAAAAAAAAAAAAGATCCCTTTTAGAAAATTACTTAGAACCTCCAAACATTATGTATATTTTTTTTTAGCAGAGACCCTAGAGAATAAAATGGAGATCGTTGCAATACTTTTTGTCACATTATATTTGCGCAACACAATTATTTTGGAAATAGCAGGGACAAGGGCAATTAAAAAAAACAATTGTATTTAATTTATTACTGTTTATGAAAAAAATCTTGGATAGACTCCAGATCAGTAGCAGAGCTTATTTCCCTTGAAGAAGCCCACAGGGGCGAAACATGTTGGGATTTTTAACTTCTGTACCATTATCTAAGTAACCACAATGGGTGTAAAATTTGCCAGTGAAAATGTGCAGCAAGTTAACAAGACTTACAATTAGGTTATCCTTGCTATCTGGGTATTTATGTCATGTTTCAGATAGGAAGGATAAGTTGCCACAAATTTGTGTCAGTGTTGAATTATAAGTCAGGTAACTTGCTGCACATTTTCACCGGTAAGTTGTACACTTGCAGCACAAGTTCTAGTTGTCACTTTTCCAATTTGTAGCTAATTTGCGAGGCAAGTCTCCAGCAAGAGCAAAGTTGCAGTGAGGAGTCTACAGCAAGAGCTCTGCAAGTCTACAGCATGAGAATTCAGCCACAGTGACCCCCGGTGGTGGGATGACCAATGCACAACATAACTGAACCAGAACTTGCAGAATGTTGGCAATGAAAGTTGATCTGGAGTCATGCAATGCGGACTTGCTGCAATTGTGCAACAAACTTGGGAAGCCCGGCAAGTCCGGCAATAGCTTAGCAAGTCATTTTGATACTTGCAGCTCAATTGTTTACTATGTATATATATAATATAATATAATATAATAAATGTTTGCTTTTGGGTTTGTTACCTGCTTAGGTTGTAATGTATAATAATGACTTTTATTGACAAACAACAGAGACGGGGCAACAATAGTATATTACGAGAATTCCATTGAATTGAAATATTTAGAAGGTTATCAAACGACAACTTGTACCCGTTTCCAGAGGCAGATTTAATATATAATTTTCTTTTAATTCTAGGAACCTCAAAGCAGAAAGATGAGAGTCACCAGCATGCTTCTCCTTGTCACGTTGGGTGAGTGATACAATTATTCATTTTACTGTTTGACCACTTAAGACCCGGACCGTTATGCAGCTAAAGGACCGAGCACCTTTTTGCGATTCGGCACTGCGGCGCTTTAACTGACAATTGCGCGGTGGTGCGACGTGGCTCCCAAACAAAATTGGCGTCCTTTTTTTCCCCACATACAGAGATTTCTTTTGGTGGTATTTGATCACCTCTGCGGTTTTTGTTTTTTGCGCTATAAACAAAAATAGAGAGACAAATTTGAAAAAAATGCAATATTTTTTACTTTCTGCTATAATAAATATCCCCCCAAAAATATATATAACAATAATATTAATAATATATTATTAAATTAAATTGTAAAAAATAAAAAAGTTATGATAAAAAATAAAATTAAAATAAAAACTACTGACATCAATCTCTTCCCCACTGACCCTGTCCACTGCTCCACTGATATATATATACTGTATACACACACGTTTGTTGGAGCTTTGGGTGCACACCCTAATGACATGGTCTGTGCACACCTATGCTGGCACCATTATGGATGCCTACCAAATCAGTGATGCCCAGCAATACCACCCATCAGTGTCATCAGTGCCACCAATCAGTGCCCAACCGTGTCCATCAGTGCCCACCTATCAATGCCCATCAGTGCTCACCCGTGCCACCCATATGTACCCATCAGTGCTGCCTATGAGTGCCCATCAGTGCCGCATACCAGTGCTACCTATCAGTGCCCATCAGTGCTCATCCGTGCCACCTATTAGTGCCACCCATAAGTACCCATCAGTGCCACCTATGAGTGCCCATCATTGCTGCATACCAGTGCCACCTTTCAGTGCCCATCAGTGCCAACTATCAGTGCCTATCAGTGCCACCAATCAGTGCCCAACAGGAAAAATAGCAGAGCAAAAATTTGGATTGCCGCACTCCAGGGAACTTCCAGAAAAAGTTGTCTTTATTAAATAAAAATCAGCAAAATATATACATACACAGCCACAAACTGTACAACCGACGCGTTTCACACTAAATCTTTAGTGCTTAGTCATGGCTTACCCGTCAGTGCCACCTGTGAGTGCCCATCAGTGGCGCATACCAGTGCTACCTATCACTGCCCATCAGTGCTCATCCGTGCCACCTATCAGTGCCACCCATAAGTACCCATCAGTGCCACCTATGAGTGTCCATCATTGCCGCATACCAGTGCCACATATCAGTGCCAACTACCAGTGCCCATCAGTGCCAACTATCCGTGCCCATAATCAGTGCCCATCAGTGTCACCTCATTGGTGCCACCTCATCAGTGCCCATCAGCGCAGCCTTATCAGTGCCCGTCATTGAAGGAGAAAGCGTACTTATTTACAACATTTTATAACAGAAACAAAAAAAAATATTTAAAAAATGTCAGTCTTTTTTTAATTTGTTGCACAAAAAAAAAAAAAAAACACAGAGGTGATCAAATACAACCAAAAGAAATCTCTATTTGTGGGAACAAAATGATACAAATTTTGTTTGGGTACAACGTAGCATGACCGCGCAATTGTCATTCAAAGTGCAACAGCGCCGAAAGCTGAAAATTGGCCTGGGCAGGAAGGGGGTGTAGTTGCCCCCCGGTATAGAAGTGGTTAAAAGAATAGTCAACAAACAAAACTGCTAAGGTCATGGAATAAATGTAATTGTACATTTTGTCCTCATTCAGAACCAATCAAACCCTTTTCTTCTGTCTCTCATTCCAGGGCTGCTTGCAGTGTGCCAGGCCAGACCAGGGAACGGTAAGTCAGCAGGCAGCGCAGTCACAATAGGAATTTGCTGCAATCACCAAATACATCTAAAGACGAAATAAAAGTCCAACTGAACTTTCAGATTAAATCATATAAATCAGGGATCCTCAAACTACGGCCCTCCAGCTGTTGTGGAACTACACATCCCATGAGGCATTGTAATACTCTGACATCTCCAGACATGACTAGGCATGACGGGAATTGTAGTTTCCGAACAACTGGAGGGCCGTAGTTTGAAGACCCCTGATATAAATGATAATAACAATAATATATACCCCAATTTTTGTTTGTATAATATGAAAAAATGATATTAAACCGAGTAAATAGATACCTAACATGTCATGCTTTAACCACTTGACCGGGCCACGTATTGCGATTCGGCGCTGCGTCGCTTTAACTGACAATTGCGCGGTCGAGCGGCGTGGCTCCCAAACAAAATCGACGTCCTTTTTTCCCCCACAAATAGAGATTTCTTTTGGTGGTATTTGATCACCTCTGCGGTTTTAATTTTTTCCGCTATAAACAAAAATAGAGCGACAATTTTGAAAAAAAATAAGATATTTTTTACTTTTTTGCTATAATAAATATCCCCCCAAAAATATATAAAAAATCGTTTTTTTCCTCAGTTTAGGCCGATACGTATTCTTCCACATATGTTTGGTAAATAAAATCGCAATAAGCGTTTATCGATTGGTTTGCGCAAAAGTTATAGCGTCTACAAAATAGGGGATCGTTTTATGGCATTTTTATTAATGGCGGAGATCAGCGATTTTTTTTTTGTGACTGCGACATTATGGCGGACACATCGGACATTTTTTACGCTATTTTGGGACCATTGCCATTTATACAGAGGTTAGTGCTATAAAAATGCACTGTTAACTGTGTAAATGGCACTGGCAGGGAAGCGGTTAACCACTAGGGGGCAAGGAAGGGGTAAAAGCGGAGTTACACCCAAAAATGGAGCTTCCGCTTTTTGTAACCCCCCCTCCGGTGTCACATTTGGCACCTTTCAGGGGGGAGGGGGTGCAGATACCTGTCTGAGACAGGTATTTGCACCCACTTCCGGGAATACACTCCTGCAGCAGTCACACCCCTACCCGCACCCCCCACTGTCTTCTGGGAAACACACTGTTCCCAGGAGAAAGCGGGACCAGTGACGGCACGCCGCGCTACTCGCGCATGCACAGTAGGAAACCGGGCAGTGAAGCCGCAATGCTTCACGTCCTGATTCCCTTACCGAGGATGGCAGCATGGGCAGCCGAGGGCTGAGCGATTACTAGTAATGGCGGCGATCAGCAATTTTTTTTGCGACTGCGACATTATGGCGGACACATCAGACACTTTTGATACATTTTTGGGGGCCATTGTCATTTTCACAGCGAAAAGTGCTATAAAAAGGCACTGATTACTGTAAAAATGACACTGGCAGTGAAGGGGTTAACCACTGGGGGTGCTGTAGGGGTTAAGTGTGACCTCATGTGTGTTTCTTACTGTGGGGGGGGCGTGGCTGGACGTGTGACGTCACTGATCGTCGTTCCCTATGACAGGGAACAGACGATCAGTGTCACTGCCACAGAGAAGAACGGGGAAGGTGTGTTTACACTCACCTCTCACCGTTCTTCAGCTTCTGTGACCGATCGCGGGATACCGGCGGTGATCGGTCCGCGGGTCCCACGGGCACAGTCACAGAGCTCGTGACCCTCGGCTGGGGTCTCAAAGGGGATGTACCTGTATGTCCATGTGCCCAGCCGTGCCATTCTGTCGATGTATATCGTCGTGCGGCGGTCCTTAAGTGGTTAAGTGTGTCCTAGGGAGTGATTCTAACTGTGTGGGGGATGGGCTACATGTGACATGACAGTGATCACTGCTCCTGATGACAGAGAGAAGTAGATCACTGTCCTGTCACAATGTTTACATTCCCCCGTTCTGCAGCTCCGTGACACGATCACGGGACACCGGTAGACATCGGGTCCCGCGGCCACGGTCACGGAGCTTGCGGCGGGGGACGCACGTGCGCCCACACGGCGGCAAATTTAAAGCGACGTACATATACGTCCATTTGCCTGTCATTCTGCCAACAAGTGGGGCGGTGGGCAAGTGGTTAAAAAATGCGCACGCTCGTGGAATGGCACTAAACTGCGGTACTTAAAAATCGACATAGGTGACCATTTAAATATTTCTACAGGTTACCAGTTTAGAGTTACAGAGGACGTCTAGTGCTAGAATTATCGCTCTCACTCAGACGTTCGCGGCGATACCTCACATGTGTGAGCAGTAAAAACCACACTGGGGTTCTAACCCCCTAATAGAAGCAGATGGGGGGGGGGGGAGGGTTCATGCCTATGCTTGTGAATGTTGATATAAACCGTCTCACAATAAATCAGTGTTTTTGCTTTAACGGTCGAGTAACAGGCGCTGCTTTTGTTCACAGAATGGGAGTGCAAGTACGATCACCAGCATTTCGGTCACGGGACCGCCTGCGAGGACAATTGCCAAAACTATAAAGACGGAGGGAGACCCTGCACAAAGCAAATAATACAGGGCTGCTTCTGCATGAAACCGTACATCTTCCGGGACGGGCAGCGCGGCCCCTGCACCCGCCCGGAGGATTGTCCACAATAAATTACCGAATGCCGCCAATAATCGGCGTCTAACGGCGGCACAAACCAGTGTATGACCATTGTATGTACCAGCTGTCTGCCAATAAAGACCCGTACTGTACATCCTGATGAAACGTCTCCTGAGTTTTCAATGTATTTATACGCGACTAAACACACGATTGATTGATTGATTGATTGACTTATTGATTTTTTACTATTTATTTAATCACTTTAATACCGGGCCCTTTCGCCCCTTCCTGCTCAGCACAATATTCAGCTTTTAGCGCTGTCGCACTTTGAATGACAATTGCGCGGTCATGCAACACTGTACTCAAATTTTTATAATTATTTTTCCCCACAAATAGAGATTTCTTTTGGTGGTATTTGATCACCGCCAAGGTTTTAAAAAAAAAATATTATATATGTTTTTATTTATATATATATATATATATATATATATATATATATATATATATAATATATATAATATATATTATTATTATTATTAGTAGTAATATTATTATTAAAGGGCCCAGAGGTCCCCAGCCAGGGTCCCGGATGGCAACCCCCCTTTTTAAAAAATAAATATTTTTTTTATATATATATATATTTTTATTAAAGGGCTCAGATATCCCCAGGGCCCCATGTGGCAAACCCCCTTTTTTTATATAAATGTTTATTTTATTTTTGTTTATATATGTTTTTATTGAAGGGCCCAGAGGTTCCTTTTTTTATTTTTATTAAAGGGCCAGAGGTCCCAGATGGCAACCCCGTTTTTTTGTAATTTCTTTTTATAAAAAAATAAAAAATAAAGGGCCCAGAGGTCCCCAGGGCCACATATGGCAACCCCCTATTTAAAAAAAAAATCATATAAGGGCCAGATTCAGGTAGAGTTACTCTGGAGTATCAGTGATACGCCAGCATAACTCTCACTTTGAGCCGGCGTTTCTGTTTTCTGTAGTCAGAAAACAAGAAACGCCGGGTTGGAGTTCCTATATGAGCGGCGTAATTGTATTACGCCGTCGTATCGGAACTGCAATTTTAAAAATGGCGTTGGGGGCGTTCCCGCTGATTAACGCCGAGATAATGTTAATCAGCGAGAATTGGCAATTCACGATCGTATTCGGGCCCGACGCAGTGACTTTCCGACGTTTCCGTAAGCGATACGCGGCGTAAAGATAAAGCAGCCCCCTAGTGGAGTATCCTATGTTAAGTATGGCCGTCGTCGGAAAAAAAAATTCGAGTCGTTTGCGTAAAACGTCCGTGAATGGGGATTGACGTCATTGACGTTCCCTGACAGAATTTGGAGCATGCGCACTGACAGTCGACACATGCGCAGTACGTTCGCTGCGGGATCGCGCCTAGTTATAATAATACACGCCCCCTACCCACCCAATTTGAATTCCGCCGGCTCATTTTCGCTACGCCGCCGCAACTTTAGGAGCAAGTGCTTTGTGAATAACAGTACTTGCTCCTAAAGTTTCGGCGGAGTAACGTAAATGAGAAACCTTACTCCAAAATAAAGATTCGCCCATCTACCTGAATCTGGCCCATCATTTTTATATTTTTTATATATATTTTTCTTTATTCCCCCCCGCTTCTCAATTCGTGGCAGCCCCCCCCCCCGCTTTTCAATTTCAATTTCAGGCGGCAGCACCCCCCCCGGTTCTCTGCCCCAGGGGGCCCATGCCTGAAGCTGCATAAGGGGCCCCATAATTTCTGATGGCGCCCCTGGGCGTCAGCAAATCAGGTTCACCAGTTCTGGTTACCGAGGGATGTTAGAAGCATGGCTGACCCCAGAAAGGTACTGTAAGTGGCAGGCGGGGGGGTGGGCACGGTGGCGATAAATGATGGCACAGTGGCTGCGTTTGATGACATGGCACAGTGGCGACAATTGATGGCACAGTGGCGATAATTAATGGGCACAGTGGCTGCATTTGATGCGCACAGTGGCTGCAATTGATGGGCACAGTAGCTGCGTTTAATGGGCACAGTGAGGCTGCAATTGTTTTTATTTTTCGTTTGCGCCCCCCCAAAAAGTTTGGAGCACCAGCCGCCACTGGTTCCACAGCATCTCCTCCCTCCTCCTGGTGGCCAATTCAATCAGATCTCCTCTTGGCCAATCTAGTGACCGGTCTCATAACCTTCTTCCTGATTAGCTGGAGGAAGTGTTACAATAGAAAATATTAATTCACCATTGTCACACAACTGGATAGGCTTTGGGGGCATTACTCTGCGCCCCCTGAGCCCACCCTTTTTTTAAGCCTGTTAGAGCCTCTGTCTCTAATCACTGATTGGATTCCATGTGTCCGGCTCCCTACATGTAGATCAGGGGGCAGGACGCATGGATAGGGGGGCGGCGCCAAGATCCCACATAATCATAGTACCGTATACTTATCAGAGTTCACAGAACATGAAATCCATTGGGAGTCTAAGCACTGGAGGAATGTGGTAGAAGGTCTGCCTGACGGGTGTTCCGTTATTACACCAGTTGTGTCAGAGGCTAAAGGTAATTACATTTTGCCTCCGGTGCAGCTGGTGTAGTACCGGCAAAACTGGTTAGGCAGACCTTCTACCACATTGCTAAAATACTGTATATGGAAAATACAATGGATAAGGTAGGAGATAATGTGAATATTTAAAGAAAAATCGAATAGTGGCATTCATATATTTTACATAATATACCAATATATATATATATATATATATATATACACCACTTTTTCCTGGCATATATATTATATATACTGTATAAATAAATAAATACATAAATAAACAAATATATATATGTATGTATCTATCTATCTCTATCTATCTATATATAGATATAAATATAGATAGATAGATAGATAGATAGATAGATAGATAGATAGATAGATAGATAGAAACAAGCCAGGAAACAAGCATTTTCAGAAGGAGTTTATCAGTGGCTGCTGTAACGGTCAGAGTTAACACCATTTATGTCATTCCATTCCTCCAACCCACTACGGCTTATCGACACTCCACAATCCAGCAGACGAACACGGCCCATATGGATTCCCCAGAAACGAGACACACAGCTTTGTTCTCTGGTTCAAAACAGATAGATAGTTTAATGGTAAACTCAGGCTTTTATACAGTAGAAACCCCAAGGAACAATGGCTTAACTCCACCCACAATGAGCCCAATACACATCTTTAGTCAGACTTTCTGGCACTGATATAATCCACATGAGCTAATTAGCTACAGCTGACAAGTCAGACATCAAGACTCCAGCTTTTCTCACCTGCTATACAATACACATTTATCAGCAATAGAAATTCACACAAAACAGTGTTAATTAGCATCACACAATGAAAAGGTCTTTAGAAGCCAGACTAAGGCTAGTTTACATGACAGTAGCAGACATAAATACCTCCTTAACGGTCTATGTTCCACATTGAATGAGTCACTCTCCTATTGACCTGTTGGGTTCAGAATCAACCACCCAAGGCCGATCCTAGGGTCACAGACGCCTGGGTGCAGAAATATTTCTGGCACCCCCACATGAGCGTGGTCGTCTTACTAACTCCTCCCCTTTCAAATGTTTCTATGGCTATTACTCAAACACAGAGATGCTCCCCTAAGAAATCTTCATTAGTTTCCCCCATCGGAGTCCCCCCAGCAGGTGTCTCCCATCAGAGCCCCCCCCCGAGCAGGTGTGCCCATAAAGCCCCCCCCCAGCAGGTGTCCCCCCAGAAGGTGTCCCCCATCAGAGTCCCCCTAGCAGGTGTCTCCCATCAGAGCCCCCCCAAGCAGGTGTCCCCATGAAGCCCCCCCAGCAGGTGTCCCCATAAAGCCCCCCCCCAGCAGGTGTCCCTCATCAGAGCCCCCCGCAGCAGGAGTCCCCCATCAGAGCCCCCCACATCAGGTGTCCCCATTGATCAGTACTTGTCCAATAGATCCCTGTAGCTCGAGCGTGCTGGGAGAAAAAGCACATTACAGGGGGTGGGGCAAAAATGGCATCTTTGGTTACTTGGAGGGTGGCACTCTGAGAGCATTTCTGGGAGTGCACGGGATGATTGGCAGCAGCTCCGGCCAACCCAGAAGCCTCTCATCACACCGCCTATGGTAGAAGAGCCGACACAAGCAGAGGGGGCGGGGCAGACAGGAGACTGCTCCATGCACACCGGACAGAATTAATTAGTGGAGCCTAGTGCCGGAACGTGTTTTGGTACTAGGCTCCGCTGTGGTACCCAGCCTGGATTCTGGGGACAGCGGGAGGTGAGTGAGTGAAAAACTTTTATAGCGCTGCATATGCGAACTGAATCGCCTCTGGGCGCTCATTTTGTCCATTGCTCCTTTGAACTCAAAAGAGATGGGTTTTGATCTTTCTCCTAAAGGTATGCGCTCTTGTCAGTTGCCAGCGGAGAGAGCAAGCGGGATGGGGAATGGGGAACCGCAGCACCCGCTAGATGCGCTCTGCCTCTGGACACAGACAAGGAGGAGGGAGGGGAGCACTTTGGAGCTTCGGCGCCCACACCTCTGTGGCGCCTGGGTGCGGAGCACCCCGTGCACCCTGTCTAGGATCGGCCCTGCAACCACCTGTAATATTTCAAGATATCCTGAAATACATTGTGAATTATCATTACTGTCCCATCTCATGTAATCCAAAATATTAGTTCTCAGTCATCCTATGCCCCTAGTGGACATAGGATGGCCCTAGACACAAGAGTCATTGGTGAAGCTGAAACAGTGGTAGTACCCCACACCCTTCAAGAGCCTCTGGGTCCCACGGGCCATTCCGTTACATACGCCTTCCTATTTTTATCCCAGTTCGGGTTTATTATTTAATGGAGCTCCAATGGAATAGAAATGTTTTTGCACTGAACCCCGTTATTATGTTACAAATTCTTTTTTTTTTGTGAACTAATTTAATTTCCGTTCACTTTCTACAGCCCTGCTATCATTCAGTGTCAATGGAGAAGGCAAGTATCTTGTTGTTAGCCGACTTGCTGAACGGGCCTTTTTCTAACAACATTTTTATTTTTTGCTAGAACATTAATTACCCCCAAATATTGTATTTTCTTTTTTAAGGAGAGACCCCAGAGAATAAAATGTTGGTTGTTGCACTGTTATATATCACACTGTATTTGTGCAGCGGTCTTTCAAACACAATTTTTTATAGGGAAAAAATACACTTTAATAAAAAAAAAAACTTAAGTTAGGCCAATTTTTTGTATAATGTGAAAGATGATGTTATGCCGAATAAATAGATACCTAACATGTCACGCTTTAAAATTGCGCAGGCTTGTGGAATTGGCGACAAATTAACATTGGCTGCTTTGGATTCGGTAACGGCTTACCGGGAAAAAAAAGGTGGTCTTGTGACGAATGCGCCGCTGGGATTACTTTTATCAGAAATTCGATCCTACAGTGACATACAGCAAAGTGTGGGGGCGAGCATCTTGCCCTTACTAGACTTCCTGCCTAGCCATCGGCTGCATTGGATTCGGTTGCGGGCTTACCGATGGCTCCGGTAAGCTCGGAAACAACCAGGAAGCCGTAGGAAGAGGGGGGTACCACTCTGGCCACCTAAAAAGGTGATCTTGCTGTGAATGCGCTGCTGGGATTACTTTTATCAGAAAGTCGATCCTACAGTGACATACAGCAAAGTGTAGGGGGAGCATCTTTCCCTTACTAGACTTGCTGCCTAGCCATCGGCTGAATTGGATTTGGTTCCGGGATTACCGATGGCTCCGGTAAGCTCGGAAACAACCAGGAAGTGGTGGGAAGAGGGGGGTACCACTCCGCCCACCTAAAAAGGTGATCTTGTGGCGAATACGCCGCTGGGATTACTGTTATGAGAAAGCCAATCCTACAACGACATACAGCAAAGTGGGGGGAGCATCTTGCCCTTACTAGTCTTCCTGCCTAGCCATGGGCTGCATTGGATTCGGTTTTGGGCTTACCGACAACTCAGGTAAGCCCAGAAACAACCAGGAAGCCATTGGAAGAGGGGGGTACCACTCCGGCCACCTAAAAAGGTGATCTTGGGGTGAATGCGCTACTGGGATTATTGTTATCAGAAAGCCAATCCTACAACGACATACAGCAAAGTGGGAGGGGGGGCATCTTTCCCTCACTAGACTTCCTGCCTAGCCATCGTCTGCATTGGATTCGGTTCCGGGCTTACCGATGGCTCCGGTAAGCTCGGAAAAACCAGGAAGCGGTGGGAAGAGGGGGTACCACTCCGGGCCACCTAAAAAGGTGATCTTGTGGTGAATGCGCCGCTGGGATTACTGTTATCAGAAAGTCGCATACAGAAAAGTTTGTGGGGGGGGGCATTTTTCCCTTACTCATCTTCCTGCCTAGCCATCGGCTGCATTGGATATCAGTACTGGGCTTACCGACAACTCAGGTAAGCCAGGAAACAACCAGAAAGCCGTAGGAAGCGGGGGGCACCATTCCGGCACCTAAAAGGGTGATCTTGCAGTGAATGCGCCGCTGGGATTACTGTTATCAGAAAGCCAATCCTACAACGACATACAGCAAAGTGGGGGGCCATCTTTCCCTTACTAAACTTCCTGCCTAGCCATCGGCTGCATTGGATTCGGTTTCGGGCTTACCGATGGCTCCGGTAAGCTCGGAACAACCAGGAAGCGGTGGGAGTAGGGGGTACCCCTCCGGGCCACCTAAAAAGGTGATCTTGTGGTGAATGCGCCGCTGGGATTACTGTTATCAGAAAGTCGCATACAGAAAAGTTTGTGGGGGGGCATTTTTCCCTTACTCATCTTCCTGCCTAGCCATTGGCTGCAATGGATTCCGTACCGGGCTTACCGACAACTCAGGTAAGCCAGGAAACAACCAGGAAGCCGTAGGAAGAGGGGGGCACCATTCCGGCCACCTAAAAAGGTGATCTTGCGGTGAATGTGCCGCTGGGATTACTGTTATCAGAAAGCCAATCCAACAATGACATACAGCAAAGTGGGGGGGGGGGGCATCTTTCCCTTACTAGTCTTCCTGCCTAGCCATCGGCTGCATTGGATTGGCTTCTGGCTTACCGACAACTCAGGTAACTCAGAAACAACTAGGAAGCCGTGGGAAGTGGGGGTCACCACTCAGGCAACTAAAAAAGGGTGATCTTGCGGCGAATTGCGCCGATTGGCATTACGTTTATCAGATAGCCAGCCGCTTTATGAAAAAAATATGTGAAAAGTGAACTGACTCTTCTTTTTTTTTTTACCCCCAAAGAGTGTGGACCAAGACAAGTCTTTTCTCACTGTCGATCCCCCTGTGAGCCGACCTGCAATCAAAGTTCTCGTCCATGCCCTTTGATCTGTCTTTATGGGTGCATCTGCAAACAGCCATACATCCGCCGATCAAGCGCTGATAAGACCTGCGTTCTGCCAAAGGATTGCCCGAAATAAAACATGAACAACATGGCACACAGTTCAGGGGAAGGAGATGTGAAATGGAATCCAGAAGCATTTTACCGTGTCATGTGTTTATTTTTAATTAAAAAAAATAAAAAAAATCTCTGCTTATTTATTCCATATATACAGTATATTAACCACTTAAGCCCCGGACCATTATGCAGGTTAAGGACCTTGCCCCTTTTTAGCGATTCGGCACTGCGCCGATTTAACCGACAATTGCGCGGTCGTGCGATGTGGCTCCCAAACAAAATTGGCGTCCTTTTTTCCCCCACAAATAGAGCTTTCTTTTGGTGGTAGTTGATCACCTCTGCGGTTTTAATTTTTTGCGCTATAAACAAAAATAGAGCGAAAATTTAGAAAAAAAATTCAATATTTTTTACTTTTTGCCATAATAAATATCCCCAAAAAGATATAAAAAAAATTGTTTTCCCTCAGTTTAGGCTGATACGTATTCTTCTACCTATTTTTGGTAAAAAAACTAATTAGCAATAAGCGTTTATCGATTGGTTTGCGCAAAAGTTATACACCCGGATTCACATACCTCGGCGCATCTTTATGCGGGCGTAGCGTAGCTACGCCGGTGCAACGCAGGGAGGCAAGTACGGAATTTACAAAGAAAAAGCTCCCAACGTTGCGCCGGCATAACGTATATTCGTAGGCGTAAGCCGACGGAAGTCAAAGTAGGTGGAAGTGGGCGTGACACATTTAAATGAAGCGTGACCCCATGCAAATGATGGCCTGAGCTTCAAACAAGTACTAAAAGGGGGCGCTCTGATGGGGACCCCAGATGTAAGGGGGCGCTTTGATGGGGACTCCAGATGTAAGGGTGCGCTCTGATGGGGACCCCAGATGTAAGGGGGGGTTTGATGGGGACCCCAGATATAAGGGGCGCTCTGATGGGGACTCCAGATGAAAGGGGGCTCTGATGGGGACCCCAGATGTAAGGGGGCACTTTGATGGGGACTCCAGATGAAAGGGGGCGCTCTGATGGGGACCCCAGATGTAAGGGGGCGCTTTGATGGGGACTCCAGATGTAAGGGTGCGCTCTGATGAGGACCCCAGATGTAAGGGGGGGTTTGATGGGGACCCCAGATATAAGGGGCGCTCTGATGGAGACTCCAGATGAAAGGGGGCTCTGATGGGGACCCCAGATGTAAGGGGGCACTTTGATGGGGACTCCAGATGAAAGGGGGCGCTCTGATGGGGAGCCCAGATGTAAAGGGGCGCTCTGATGGGGACTCCAGATGAAAGCGGGTGCTCTGAAGGGGACCCCAGATGTTAGGGGGCACTTTGATGGGGACCCCAGATGTAAGGGGGCGCTTTGATGGGGACTCCAGATGTAAGGGGACACTCTGATGGGGAGCCCAGATGTAAAGGGGCGCTCTGATGGGGACTCCAGATGAAAGGGGGTGCTCTGATGGGGACCCCAGATGTAAGTGGGCACTCTGATGGGGACCTCAGATGTATGGGGGTGCTCTGATGTTGACTTCAGATGTAAGGGGGCTCTGATGGGGACCCCAGATGTAAGGGGGCGCTCTGATGGGGAGCCCAGATGTAAGGGGGCGCTCTGATGGGGACCTCAGATGTAAGGGGGTGCTCTGATGGGGACTCCAGATGTAAGGGGGTGCGCTGGTGGACACATGTGATGTAAGGGGGCGCTCTGATGAGGAGCCCAGATGTAAGGGGGTGCTCTGATGGGGACTCCAGGTGTAAGAGGGTGCTCTGGTGGACACATGTGATGTAAGGGGGCGCTGTGATGGGGACTCCAGATGTAAGGTGGTGCTCTGGTGGACACATGTGATGTAAGGGGGCGCTCTGATGGGGAGCCCAGATGTAAGGGGGTGCTCTGATGAGGACTCCAGATGTAAGAGGGTGCTCTGGTGGACACATGTGATGTAAGGGGGCGCTGTGATGGGGACTCCAGATGTAAGGTGGTGCTCTGGTGGACACACGTGATGTAAGGGGGCGCTCTGATGGGAGCCCAGGTGTAAGAGGGTGCTCTGGTGGACACATGTGATGTAAGGGGGCGCTCTGATGGGGAGCCCAGATGTAAGGTGGTGCTCTGGTGGACACATGTGATGTAAGGGGGCGCTCTGATGGGAGCCCAGGTGTAAGAGGGTGCTCTGGTGGACACATGTGATGTAAGGGGGCGCTCTGATGGGAGCCCAGGTGTAAGAGGGTGCTCTGGTGGACACATGTAATGTAAGGGGGCGCTCTGATGGGGAGCCCAGATGTAAGGTGTTGCTTGCCCCCTCACACCTGCACAGTATTATAGATTCTACAGTCTGCACGCTCTATCCACTAACTAATCTGCTTACTCTATTTCCACTACAACACACTACATATGGCCACTGCAGCTTTAAATAGTGGGGGGTGTGCACTCTGCCTTTGGCCAATCATGGCTCTGACAGTACATCGTACTGTGATTGGCCAAAGCATACAGGTCAGGTACATGCTTTGGCCAATCAGCAACCGTCAATGCACTGCGATCAAGCCCATCCCTTTCTCCAAGTAGTAATGGAAGGGGGGAGTCCCTGAAGTACTATCAATTGTAGACAACAGGCAAGTTGCCAGTGGCGGCTAATGTGTTTTTTTTTTTAACCCATGGACGACACCCACTCACCCCCCGGTCAGGTGACAGGTGGCACCCCCCCCCCCCCCCTGGTTGGTCAGTCAGTGCCCCGCACTTACCCCATCTCACGGGTATCACTTCTGGACAATGGAAGCCTCTCTCTGGGTTGCGGGTGGTGGCTGCTTTCTCAGCTCCCCTGCATCCCCTCCTCCTGATAGCCAACCCAATTAGACCTCCTTTGGCTAATTGGGTGATGGGTCTCATGACCCGCTTCCTGATTGGCCGGGAGCAGAATCAGTGTTAGAATACCAAATATTAATTTGCCATTCTCACAAAGCTGGGTGGGCTTTAGGCACAGTGCTCTGTGCCCCGAGTCCATACATTTTTTTTTGTGTGTCAGAGGCGCAGTGGCACGGAGGACTGTGTCCGTGTCCCAACTCCTGAATAAATGGAAGCAAGCAAACATTTATTGATGAGCACTGGTGAGGTTGCATTTGATGGGTGCTGGTGAGGCTGCATATGATGTGCGCTGGTGAGGCTGCATTTGATGGGCACTGGTGAGGCTGGATTTAATGGGCGCTGGTGAGGCTGCATTTGATGGCGCTGGTGAGGCTGCATATGATGGGCGCTGGTGAGGTTGCATTTGATGGGTGCTGGTGAGGCTTCCTTTAGATGGGCGCTGGTGAGGCTGCATTTGATTGTCACTGGTGAGGCTGCATTTAATGGGCGCTGGTGAAGCTGGAATTGATGGGCGCTGGTGAGGCTGCATATGATGGGCGCTGGTAAGGCTGCATTTGATAGGCGCTGGTGAGGCTGGATTTGATGGGCGCTGGTGAGGCTGCATTTGACGGGCACTGGTGAGGCTGCATATGATGGGCGCTGGTAAGGCTGCATTTGATAGGCGCTGGTGAGGCTGGATTTGATGGGCACTGGTGAGGCTGCATTTGATGGCTCTGGTGAGGCTGCATATGATGGGCGCTGGTGAGGTTGCATTTGATGGGTGCTGGTGAGGCTTCTTTAGATGGGCGCTGGTGAGGCTGCATTTGATTGTCACTGGTGAGGCTGCATTTAATGGGTGCTGGTGAAGCTGGAATTGATGGGCGCTGGTGAGGCTGCATATGATGGGCGCTGGTAAGGCTGCATTTGATAGGCGCTGGTGAGGCTGGATTTGATGGGCGCTGGTGAGGCTGCATTTGATGGGCGCTGGTGAGGCTGCATATGATGGGCGCTCGTAAGGCTGCATTTGATAGGCGCTGGTGAGGCTGGATTTGATGGGTGCTGGTGAGGCTGCATTTGATGGGCGCTGGTGAGGCTTCATATGATGTGCGCTGGTGAGGCTGGATTTGATGGGCGCTGATAAGGCTGCATTTGATAGGCACTGGTGAGGATGCATTTGATGGGCGCTGGTGAGGCTGCATTTGATGGGCACTGGTGAGGCTGCATTTGATGGGCGCTGGTGAGGCTGGATTTGATGGGCGCTGGTGAGGCTGCATTTGATGGGTGTTGGTGAAGGCTGGATTTGATGGGCGGTGATGAGGCTGCATATGATGGGTGCTGGTGAGGCTGCATTTGATGGGCACTGGTGAGGCTGCATTTGATGGGCGCTGGTGAGGCTGCATTTGATGGGCACTGGTGAGGCTGCATTTGATGGGCGCTGGTGAGGCTGCATTTGATGAGCACTGGTGAGGCTGCATTTAATGGGCGCTGGTGAGGCTGCATTTGATGGCCATGGGTAAGGCTTAATTTGATGGATGCTTCATTAAAAAGGTGGGGTATACTTGGGCAGGGCAAAGGGGTGGAGTCAGGGGTGGAACCAAGGGGGGCAGCAAAATTTGGTTTTCGCCTAGGGTGTCAAACATCCTTGCGGCAGCCCTGGTACCATAAACTTATTAGAGTCCACATCACATGAAATCCATTGGGAGTCTAAGCGCCAGAAGCAATGTGGTAGAAGGTCTGCCTGACGGGTTTCTCTGGTATTACACCAGTTGCGTCAGAGGCTGAAGGTAATTACATTTTGCCTCCGGTGCAGCTGGTGTAGTACCGGCAAAACTGGTTGGGCAGACCTTCCACCACATTGCTAAAATACTGTATATGGAAAACTTATTCTATACTGGATCATGTAGGAGATATTGTGAAACTTTGAAGAAAAATCCAATAGTGGCATTTATATATTTTACATAATATACCAATATATATATATTGAGGCCCGGATTCACAGACATCGGCGCACATATATATGCCGCCGTAGTGTATCCCTTTTACGCTACGCCGGCGCAGCGCGGAGAGGGAAGCATGGAATTCACAAAGCAAATGCTCCAAACTCTGCGCCGGCGTAGCGTATATTTCGTAGGCGTAAGGCAGCGTAAGTGGAAGTAGGTGGAAGTGGGCGTGATCCATGGTAATGAAGCGTGACCCCATGCAAATGATGTGCCGAGTGCCAGGCAAGTACTTGGAACGAAATGCGCATGTGTCGGAACGTGGACGTATCCCAGTGCCCATGCTCACTCACAATCACGTCGAAAAACAACTGCCTAAGATACGTCAAATCACTGCCTACGGTGTGAACGTAACCTACGCCCGGCCAGACTCACGTACAACGTAAAATTTGACGGCGTGTGTTCCCCGGTCCATACCTTTGCATGGGTTGCGCTTCATATATGGGGAATATCTTTAAGCCGGACCTACAACTTACGAAACCGCGTATATTTAATGCGCTGGGCGCAAGTACGTTCGTGAATCGCCGTATTTCCCTCACTTGCATATTTGAATCGAAAATCAATGGGAAAGCCACATGCGTCCAGCGTAAATATGCGCCCACTCTACGCCGGCGTAGGCAAGTTACGTCGGTGGGATGAAGTCAGTTTTTAGGCGTACCTTGGTTTGTGGGTTCGGCGCACAGATACGGCGGAGCATATTTGTACTTTTCATGTGACAACACTGAAGAAATGACACTTTGTATCTACAATGTTGTGTAGTGAGTGTACAGCTTGTATAACAGTGTAAATTTGCCGTCCCCTCAAAATGACTCAACACACAGCCATTAATGTCTGGCAACATAAGTGAGTACACCCCCTAAGTCAAAAAGTCCAAATTGGGCCCAAAGTGTCAATATTGTGTGGTCGCCATTATTTTCCAGCACTTACACTCTTGGGCTCCCTTCTCCGCCTTCATTCTCTTGCTGAAGGTCACAGGGTCATTCGAATAATAATCGCCGAGTTGTGGGGCGGGTCAGACATTCTGCCAATCATTAGATACATCCTCTGGTTGGCTCCTCCCACCCAGGACACATAAGGGTATAAAAGATCTCCAACAGACCACATTGTCACCTCACTTTATCCTTCCTGATCAGATCCGACATCAGCTCTGTAAGTATGGAAATCCATTCTACATTATGGGGTTGTATTGTCCTTACTAAGATGGGAACTTGGCTTGGTGTTGGGCTTCTAAAATGTAACCGTTGTGTGCGATAATCTTTCACAGTATTAATGTTTATTGTAATGTTGTATATAATAGTCATCATTATAATGGAGTCATTATAGAGCTTAGCTGATCACATGACATATGATGGTGACATGTATTAGTGTGCATTATTCTGCAACAAAAAGGGGGGTCAGAAATGGGATCAGTGGCGGTTGGTGCTCAAAATTTTTGGGGGGGCGCAAACGAAAAAAAAAAATTGCAGCCTCACTGTGCCGTGCCATCAAATGCAGCCACTGAGCCATCAATTTGCACCACTGTGCCATGCCATTAAACGCAGCCACTGTGCCATCAATTTGCACCACTGTGCCATGCCATTAAACGCAGCCACTGAGCCATCAATTTGCACCACTGTGCCATGCCATTAAACGCAGCCACTGTGCCATCAATTTGCACCACTGTGCATCAAACGCAACCATTGTGCCATGCCATCAAACGCAGCCACTGTGCCATCAATTGTCACCACTGTGACATCAAACGCAGCCACTGTGCCATCAATTTGCACCACTGTGCCATCAATTGTCACCACTGTGCCATCAAACGTCACCACTGTGCCATGCCATCAAACACAGCCACTGTGCCATGCCTTTAAACACAGCCACTGTGCAATCAATTGTCATCACTGTGTCCTTTAATGGTCGCCGCTGTGCCAATTGTCCCCACTGTGCCTATTGTCCCCACTGTGCCATTTAATTGTTGCCACTGTGCCTATTTATCCCGCTGTGGCAATTGTCCCCACTATTGTCACCACTGTGCCCATTGATGTTGCCGCTGTGCCCTGTAAAATGCCCCCCCCCCCCGCCCGGCACTTACCTTTACTGGAGTCAGGCATCCACGTCCCATGATTTCTTCTCCCGCCCTTGATGACTGTCAGGCGTCTCAGCCAATCAGGTTACCGGTAGCCAGAACCGGCCAACCTGATTGGCTGAGACGCCTGTCAGTCTTATCAAAGGAGCGCACAGCCTGGCCGTTCCGAGGGTAAGCTTCCGGGACAAGAGGGCTGTACGGGGAAAGCCTATCAGAGCCGCTGGCTCTGAAAGACACTTCCGTACAGCCAACCAGCTGCCGTTATTCAGATGGCCGGACATTAGCGCCGACCATCTGAATAGAACAGCGTCAGCGCCGATAATAACATAGATTCGTGCAATGCATGAATCTATGTTTTTAGACTCAGTGGCGGTGAGAGCCAGAGGGTGGGGCGCTCCAGTGCCCTCTATGGACGAACCGCCACTGAATGGGATTCATGTATGATTAGACCTCAGAGGCTCAATTCACGTGTTACTCAATCATTATTTCCATCTATATAATTGTTATTTCCGCTCTCATTGCTGCAAATAATAATGTTTTTTTGTAATAGATTATTACATTAAGCCTCATGTCTTAGTAAATACCCCAACTGATTTATTATATATATATATTTATTATTTCACAGATCAGAAAGGAAAATGATGAAACCCGTCGCTGTACTTTTCCTCTTCTCATTGGGTGAGTTCCCTTCCTAATATTGTTTATTGAATTATTATTATTATTATTATTATTATTATGTAGACTTGTTACAACCCAAATTCCTAAGGACTGGACCCCAACTAACAATGGGCTCAGTTTCCCGTCCTCCTGGATCTCCAGAGATCAACAAATTTGTGCCAGATCCCTTATCCCTCATGAAATGTTCCAGGTTTAAAAGACCGACCACATTCACGATGCAATACAGTGGAACCTCGGATGACGAGGATAATCCGTTCCAGGAGAATGCTTGTAATCCAAAGCACCCGCATATCAGAGCGAGTTTCCCCATTGAAGTCAATGGAAATGAAAATAATTTGTTCCGCATTGACTTCAATGGCATGCAATACCGGATACGGCCAGAGGAGGGGGGGGGGCACTGGAGAGACTCAAAAACAGCCAGAAAGGCCCGAGGACAGTTCATCTAACCTTGGCATACCTCAGAAAGACTCTGTTCCCGAGCCTTTCCGAGGTTTGCCAAGGTCAACCGAGCTGTCCTCTGCCTTTCCGTGCATTTCCGCAATTGGCGCAGTTTGGCTCTGGCACCCCCCTACCTTAGGCCAAACACAGTACTGCACACCGCTTTGGCCTGAATCCTGCTCGTTTCGCAAACCAAGTTTGGATCCTTTTTAAATACATCGCTCGTATTGCGAAACACTCGTTAACCGCGTTACTCGCAATCCGGGTTCCACTGTATGGGCCAGATCCACAAAGATGGGACGCCCGCGCGGCGTATCCCATTTACACTACGCAGCTGTAAGCCACAGCGGCGTATCACGAATCCTCAATGAAATGCCGCTGCTGTAGCTTACGGCGGCGTAGCGTAAATGGGCCGGCGTACACGGGTGTAATTCAAATTTACTAGTGGGGGGCGTGGTTTAGTATAATTATGAATGACCCGACACAAACAACGCTTTTTTTACACTGCGCATGCGCCGGCCGTGGACGTACCCTAGTGCGCATGTGTGAAATCACGTCGCAAATAGTCAATGAAAACTACGTGTACGTAATATACGCAATTCCCTATTCGTGAACGGGTTACGCAAACGACGTAAACGACGTCCAATACGACGCAATCCCAACGTCCATACTTAACATTGGCTGCGCCTCACTATAGCAGCTTTATCTTTACGCCGTACAGACGCTTACGCAAACGACGTAAACACACTGCGCCGGGCGTACGTACGTTGGTGGATCGCCGTATCTACCTCATTCGCATATCTTACGCGAACGCGCCCCTTGCGTCCAGCGTAAATATGCATCTAAGATACGACGGTGTAAGAAACTTACGCAAGTCGTATCTTAGCGTAAGTCCGGCGTATCTTGTTTTCTGGATAGAAGACAATGACACGCCGGCAGGAAATTCGAATTACGCCGGTGTATCTGTAGATACACGGGCGTAATTCTCTGTGGATCTGGCCCTATGTGTTTTATTGTTGCTTTTAATTTACGTGATCTAATTATAATGCTTTATAGGAAACATTGCTCTGGAAATAAATATTTTGGGCCAGATTCTCAAAGAAGTTACGTCGGCGTATCTCGCCGCGTAACTTCTAGGATGCGCCGGCGTATCTGTTTTCTGTATTCAGAAAGCAAGATACGCCCGAATTTTGCTTAGATCCGACCGGCGTAAGTCTCTTACGCCGTCGTATCTTAGTTGCATATTTTCGCTGGCCGCTAGGTGGCGCTTCCGTAGATTTATGCGTCAAATATGCAAATGAGCTAGATACGCCGATTCACGAACGTACTTGCGCCCGGTCGCATTTTTTTCCGTCGTTTGCGCAAGCGTAAGTCCGGCGTGAAGTTACCCCTGCTATACGAAGCGTACGTAATGTTAAGTATGGACGTCGGGACAGCGTTGAATTTTCCGTCGTTTGCGTAAAACGTTCGCGAATATGGCTTTGTGTAAGTTACGTTCACGTCAAAACCAATGAGTATTTGTGGCGTAATTTTGAGCATGCGCACTGGGATACATCCACGGACGGCACATGCACCGTTCGTTAGAAACGTCATTTACATGGGGTCGTGGTTGATTACCATACTACACGCCCACTCCAAGCCTACTTTGAATTACGCGTGCTTATGCCGGCGCATTTATGCTACGCCGCTGTAACTTAGGACGCAAGTTCTTTGTGAATACGGCACTTGCCTCTCTAAGTTGCGGCGGCGTAGCGTAAACAAGATACGCTACGCCCGCACAAAGATACGCGCCATTATTGGGGGTGTGTAAGCCTTAACCGCTTCGGCCCCGGACCATTTTGGTGGTCAATGACCGGGCCACTTTTTGCGATTCGGCACTGCGTCGATTTAACTGACAATTGCGCGGTCGTGCGACGTGGCTTCCAAACAAAATTGACGTCCTTTTTTTTCCCACAAATAGAGATTTATTTTGGTGGTGTTTGATCAACTCTGTCGTTTTTATTTTTTGTGCTATAAACAAAAATAGAGCGACAATTTAAAAACAAAAAATCAATATTTTTTACTTTTTGCTATAATAAATATCCCCCCAAAAAAGGTATACATTTTTTTTCCTCAGTTTAGGCCGATACGTATTCTTCTACCTATTTTTGGTAAAAAAAAAATTCACAGCACCTCCCTCTGTTCCTGGAAATCATTTCATCACTGATCCCATCTCGTTATTATGTTACAAATTCTTCTACTATATGTTGCCATTTTTTGTGAACTAAATGAATCCCCTTTCTATTTCTGCAGCCCTCCATTCATTTGATGTTGTTGAATCTAGTAAGTATTTTTCCTCGTTGTTGGTAAGCCAGAAAAGACACGTTACAGCCTGGTTTTTCAAACTCTAATAATTTTCAACGTTGCATAGTGTTCCAATTTCCGAAGAGAATACCATAGAATAGAAAATCAAATAATGGAATAGAAAAAAAATATATATTATAGAATAGACTAGAAACAAATAGAGTAGAATAGATTCAAAAAATGAATAGAATACGATATAAAGTATATAACCATCTTTAAAAATAAAAATAAAAAAATAGAATAAAAAAATATATATAATAGAATAGACTAGAAACAAATAGAGTAGAATAGATAAAAAATAATAGAATACAATATAAAGAATATAACCATTTTCTAAAAAAAAAAAACGAATCAAATAATAGAATAGAAAAAAACTTCTAAAAGAATAGACTAGAAACAAATGGAGTAGAATAGATTAAAAAAAAATAGAAAACACTATAAAGAATATAACCATCTTCTAAAAAAAACGAATCAAATAATAGAATAGAAAAAAACTTCTAAAAGAATAGACTAGAAACAAATGGAGTAGAATAGATTAAAAAAAAATAGAAAACACTATAAAGAATATAACCATCTTCTAAAAAAAACGAATCAAATAATAGAATAGAAAAAATATATATAATAGAATAGACTAGAAACAAATAGAGTAGAATAGATTACAACAAGAAGAGAATACAATATAAAGTATATAACCATCTTAAAAAAATCAAATAATAGAATAGAATAGAAAAAATATATTTAATAGAATAGACTAGAAACAAATAGAGTAGACTAGATAAAAAAAAAAGAATATAATACACTATAGAGTATATAACCATCTTTAAAAAAATCAAATAATAGAACAAAAAAAATCTAATAGAAGACACTAGAAACAAATAGATTAGAATAGATTAAAAAAATAATGGAATACAATATAAAGTATATAACCATCTTTAAAAAAAAAAAAATAGAATAGAAAAAATATGTAATAGAATAGACTAGAAACAAATAGAGTACAATAGATAAAAAAAATAATAGAATCAAATATAAAGACTATAACCATCTTCTAAAAAAACAAATAATAGAATATAAAAAAATATATGATAGAATAGACTAGAAACAAATAGAGTAGAATAGATTAAAAAAATAATAGAATACATTATAAAGTATATAACCATCTTCTAAAACAAAACTCAAATAATAGAATAGAAAAAATATATAATAGAATAGACTAGAAACAAATAGAGTAGAGTAGATAAAAAAGAATAGAATACAATATAAAGAATAAAACCATCTTCTAAAAAAAATCGAATACATTTGAATTTAAATACATAAGAAAATAAAATAATAGAAAATAATAGAAAAAATAATGAAATAGACCATAATAGAATAGAAAGGAATATAATTCAAAAAGCTGTAGAATAGCATAGAAATAATATAACAATTTCCCCAAATTCAAATAGAATCAGTTAACATTTAAATAGAGAAGAAACGATTAGATTAGAATAGAAAATAATAGAATAACATAGAAAAAAACAACAGATTAGCATAGGATAGAATCGATTTTTGAACAGCATAAATTTGAACTTGAATATACAAGTTAGAGAACAGAATAGAAAATAAAATAATAGAATAGAATAAACAAATAAAAAAGGAATATAATTAAAAAAAACAATAGAATAGAAAAGAAAGAATGTAATATTATCCCAAAATTCTAATTCATTTGAGTTTGAATAGAACAATGGTTAAATTAAATAATTAAAATATTAAAATGAATTGAGCAATTAAATAACAGTAATACTTGTGAAATTATTACTTATTAAATGCTTAAATTAATGAAATAATCATATCATTTAAAAAAAAAAAGGCTAATTTTTAGGGGATTTTTTTTTTATTATGTTTTTTTTTTTTTTTATAGCTATAAGATAAAAATATTTTATTAACGACCTTTCACAACCTAATCCTCTTCCTGCTTTCTTCCCCAAAGATTGTCCAGCAAATGAAGTCTTCTCGCGCTGTGATGCCGCCTGCCAGAAGAACTGCCAACAACAAGGACAAATGATCTGCCCTAGAATCTGTATTAGCGGTTGCGTCTGCCAGTCGCCGTACATCCGCCGCTCACACAATGATAACAGATGCGTTCTGCCAGCGAACTGCTGAGGAGTGAACATGAAGCATGAAGACGTTTCAGGGGCCGGAGATGTGAAGTGGAATTAAGACGCGTTGTATCGTTTCGTGTGTCTTTTTACATCTAATAAAAAAATAACTAAAGATTCTATTTTTTTTATTATTCTTTATTATTCCATATATACACATTTTAATACTTTATAGATCGGTGTGTGAAAACACAAAGGCCCGGATTCACGTAGGGCGGCGTATCTTTAGAGCGGCGTAGCGCATCTCAAAAATACGCCACGCCGACGTAACTTAGAGAGGCAAGTGCAGTATTCACAAAGCACTTGTGAATAGATTCACGTAGAGTGGCGTAATTTTGTGCGGGCGTAGCTGGCCGATTAAACAGCGCATGCGCGCGCATGCTCAGGTTCACGGTGCATATACTCCCTAAGCTACGTCGGCTCAATGCCTACGACATGAACGTAACCTACGCCATGCCCTATTCACATAGTACTGCGTGAACAATGTAAAAGACGCCAGCTGTTCCGACGTCCCTACCTTTGAATGGGTTGCGCCACCTATATGGTGGCATAACTTTACGCCGGAAGTAACCCTTACGCAAACCGCGTATCTTTTCCACCTGGCGCGTCTACGTTCGTGAATACGCGTATCTTACTCATTTGTATATTTAACATGGGAACGCCGAATGCGTCCAGCGTAACTATGCGCCCATGATATGCCGACGGGCGACTGAAGCCTTGTTTCACACAAATCGGCGTAAAAGTATGACGGTGCACATTTGTACTTACGACGGCGTATCTGGAGATACGCCGCCGTAAAGCTACCTGAATCTGGCTAAAAGAAACTTAAGTTTGACATCACCGTCCTCTGTCTACAGTCCACCATACGGTCCAATAAATATCGTGGATATCTACGCCGCGTCCGGCGCCTTCTCCGCCCCCCCCCCCGCTAATAAATAACGTTTAATAAATAATAAATACAGATTTAGTTATTCATTATTAATGTGTTCCATTCCATTTGTTTAGATGCGGCATTCATTACTTTGGATAATTTAGAAAATTCATAAATTAGAAAATTCAAAAGAATAACTAACTAATAATAACTAACTATTAAATTATAGGTATTGGAATTTCCTTTCAAATTTGGCTGTTAGTGATCGTAAAAAAAAAATTCCGAAGTTGCGGCATTCGTTATTTTGGAAAATTTGTAACTTCGGAATTTTTTTTTTACGATCACTAACAGCCAAATTTGAAAGGAAATTCCAATACCTATAATTTAATAGTTAGTTATTATTAGTTAGTTATTCTTTTGAATTTTCTAATTTATGAATTTTCTAAATTATCCAAAGTAATGAATGCCGCATCTAAACAAATGGAACGGAACAAATTAATAATAAAAAATAATAAAAGTGTACTTTAATATTTATTAAAGGTGTTATTTATTATTATTAATTTGTTACATTCCATTTGTTTAGAGAGAGCATTCATTATTTTGGAAAATTTGTAACTTCGGATAAATTTGTTACGTTCACTAACAGCCAAATTTTAAAGGAAATTCCAATACCCATAATTTAATAGTTAGTTAATATTAGTTAGGTCGTTATTCTTTTGAATTTTTGAATGTACGAATTTTCACATTTACGAATTTTCACATTTACGAATTTACGAATTTCCATTTGCAATCATAATGAATGACCCAAAAAACGAAGAAAAAACAAACAAACAAGCAAATAAAACAAAAAAATAACCCATTTTTCGGCAGTGCACATGTCTAGGTTTAGGTCAGGGTATTTTTTTCTACTGTTGCAATACTGGTGAGGTGGCACACTGGACATATTTGCTGCCATTCTGCTATGTGCTGGGTGTGCAGTGCACCCCTGTAGCTTTAAGGAGGGGTGGGCTGCATCCAGGGGTGGGCTGTGTCGGCACTTTAACCCCTTGCTTACTGGGCACATATACCACCTTACTGACCAGGCAAAAATTCAGCTTTCAGCACTGTCACGCTTCGAATGACAATTGCGCAGTCGTGCGACGTGGCTCCCAAACAAAGTTTACATCCTTTTTTTCCCACAAATAGAGCTTTCATTTGGTGGTATTTGATCACCTCTGCGGTTCTTATTTTTTTGCGCTAGAAACAAAAATAGCGCATCAATTTAAAAAAAAAAAAAATTATCCCATTTTTTTTTCTCAGTTTAGTCCGATACGTATTCTTCTACATATTTTTGGTAAGAAAAATCGCAATAAGTGTATAGTGATTGGTTTGCGCAAACGTTATAGCGCCTACTAAATAGGGGATCCAATCATGACAATTTTTTTTTTTTTTACTAGTAATGGTGGCGATCTGCGATTTTTGTCAGCACTGCGATATTGCGGCGGACACATCGGACACTTTTGACACATTTTTGGGACCATTCACATTTATACAGCGATCTCTGCTATAAATATGCACTGATTACTGTGTAAATGTGACTGTCAGGAAAGGGGTTAACACCAGGGGGTGATCAAGGGGTTAAATGTGTTCCCTGGGAGTAATTCTTACTGTGGGGGGAGGGGACTGATTGGGGGAGGTGACCGTTCTATGCCCCTATGTACAAGGGGCATCGGTCTCCTCTCCCTGACAGGACGTGGAGCTCTGTGTCTACTCTGTGTGCACGCACCGCGCCCCCCCAGCGGCGGGGGGGCAAGAGGCCGTATATTGACGGCCTCCCGGCATTTTAGAGCCACCCTGTGGCCGTAAATAGTCGATGGCTGGATTGGAAGTGGTTAAAGATGGATATCTCCAGGGGCGAACTGACAACTCATGCGGCCCCGGGCAATAGATGATTATGGGGCCCCTGGGCTTACAGATGGCCACCATGCCAGGAGGCAGTGCAGAGGCGGGGCAGCTAAAATCTCTGGATTCTCACATCAAAAGCATGTCGGTTTCGGACGCCCAACCAGCGGACATAAATCTCCCGCATGCGTCGAATGGATTTGACGCATGCGTGGAAGTATTTTACTTTCTGGATTGGTGACGTGGCGGCGTCAACGTCACCGCCACATCACCGCGTTATCCGTCCGAGGGGATTTTAGTCCGATGGTGTGTACATGCCATCAGACCAAATATCCGTGGAGACATGTCCGCTGGAAACGGTCCGTCGGATATGTTTCAGCGGACATGTCTCCTCGTCTGTACGCGGCCTAATACTGCAACATATTCTGCCATAACCCAGGTATCCATCTCTTTAGTGATCGATCTGGTTTACGACAATGGTGGTCTCTGTGGCCGATTCGCTGCAAGATCACCATTATCGGCAGCGGGAGAGGCCCCCCCTTCCGTCGCTCTCCCGTACCCTCCGCAACTCACCGGAGGCGATTGGGTTCTTTCTCGTGCTGGGTAGGGACACGAGTGAGGGGAGGAGCATCAGGGCGGAAAGGACATCAAAACATCACTTCTGCCCGTAGCTCCTAAAGGGCCATTTTTTTTTTTGTAATTTTTTTCAAATGGCAAAATGTTTTATTTTTTATTGCATTTTAGTGTAAATATGAGTTGTGAGGTCTTTTTGACCCCCGGATCTCATATTTAAGAGGACCTGTCATGCTTAAAAAAAAAGAAGAAAAGCAATGTCGAAATAAATAAAATAAAATAAAATAAATAAGAAAAAAAAATGTCTTTGCAATTTACAAGTACTCACGCAAATACTCGGTATCTTTCCTGATACCGATTCTAGTATCGGTATGGGGACAACCCTAGTTATCATGCAATCAGACAGAGGAGGAGCTAATGCACCAACCCATCATCTCTTGGCCCAAATCGGTGGTCCCTGGAGACTGTGTATAGTTTGTATCCTGGAAACCAACAGACCCCCTAAAAGAGGAATGGATTGGGGTGCTCACCCAGGGGTGTTACTGATACCCAGGTCAATGCTCTTTCCCAAAGTAGCAAAAGGCTACTTGAAATATTAATGGAAGGGGGGAGTCCCTAAAGCATCGATTGTATACAACAGACAAGTTGCCAAGAATCCACATAAACATAGTACCGTATACTTATTAGAGTCCTCATCACATGGAATCCATTGGGAGACCAAGCACCAGTGGTAGAAGTTCTGCCAGACTGGTTTCTCTGGTATTACACCAGTTGTGTGAGAGGCTAAAGGTAATTACATTTTGCCTCCGGTGCAGCTGGTGTAGTACTGGCAAAACTGGTTAGGCAGACCTTCTACCACATTGCTAAAATACTGTATATGGAAATTGTTAAATATACTGCAGCATGTAGGAAATACTGTGAAACATCCAATTGTGACATCCATCTATTCCTACATATATTCATGGGACACAGGGCCGCCATCAGGGGGGTACAGGCAGTACACCTGTAAGGGGCCCGGGGGTCCCCAGGGGCCCGAATGGGAACTCCCCCGGATGGAAAGCCCCCTTTTTTTGTAATTTCCTTTTATAAAAAAAAAAATGAGGTCCCCAGTGCCCCAGATGGCAACCACCCTTTTAAAAAAAAATATATATATATACATATATATTATATATATATTTCTCTCTTTTTTTCTTTTTATTAAAGGACACAGAGGTCCCCAGGGCACCGGATGTCTACCCCCCTTTTTTATATATATTTTTCTTTATTTCTTCTCAATTCGCGCAGACCCCCCCACCCCCCCCCCGCTTCTCTGTCTGCTCCAGGGGGCCCATGCCTGAAGCTGTGTAAGGGGCCCCAAAATTCCTGATGGTGGCCCTGATGGGACAGGACTATATCTTAGATATTATGAGTCCCAATTTGTGTGCCTACATGAAAAGGGGGGTTAATCTTTATAGATGCCTAGATGCCCAGGAGGATGTTGGTTTCATTTTATCCTTTTGAATTCACCAAGTGTCTTAATGTAGAGATGATACGATATGTACATGAATATGTTTGCATTTTTGTACTAATACTACAGGCGTTGGGCATGTTTCTCTACTGCTTATATTTAGATTATTTTCTTATTTTATGGTTGATTATGTAAGATAAACTAATATACACAATGGGCCAGATTCACATACACTTAATATTGCGCTGCGTAATCGAAATACTCTACGCTGCCGTATTTTACCAGGCTCTACACCGAATCCTGGTAGATTTTTGCCCGTACGCTATGGCGGCGTAGTCTATTTCTCGCCGCGTAATCGAAATACGCGATTAGGGGGCATGAAGCATTTAAATTAAGCGCGTCCCCGCATTGATCGAACTGCGCATGCTCCGTTCAAAAATTTCCCGCCGTGCATTGCGCGAAATCACGTTGTTACGTCATTCGTTGTTTGAGTAGCGTCATTTACGAACATTCCTAATACCGGACGACTTACGTAAAAAATAAAAAAAGACGTAGGAAAACGTAGAAATTCGACGCGGGAATGACGGCCATACTTAACATGGGCTGTCTAATATTACAGCAGCAAAAAGCTGGTATAGTGTTACGCAAATAAAAGATGACTAAAGGTGCCGTAAGAGATTGCGATTGAAGATCGTAATTTCGGGGATCGCCGGCAAAAGCTCATTTGCATAGCCCGACGCGGAAAACGACGGGAAGTCTACCCAGTGGCCGCAATTTTATTGCAGCGTAGATTCGAAGGCGTATGAACACGTAATCCAGTCGAATTGAAGCCCGCAGCCGTCTATTCATGGTTTGAGGTTTTCGACTAGCTAAAAAACGCGCGTAATTTGAAATTACTACAGTCTAACACCAGTTACACAGGCGTAATGGCTCTCTGAATCTGGCCCTATGTGAGTTTAATTGTTGGGGTTTTGTTTATGGCATATTATACCGGGAACTCCTTCATTCTATTTTTTCATAGACAATTAGTCCAGTCCTAGACTGTTGGGTACCTTAAAGTTTTTATGCAGTGTTGCGTATGGTTTAATTACCATATTTTTGTTTTGTAAAATGCACATTATTTTTTTTTTGTAATGATAAAAAGTTCTCAAAAGCAAATGTAATTTTAAAAGTTCTCAATGAGACACAATTTTTAAAATATATAATAAAAAATTAACAAATAATAAAAGTTCAATTGTAGAAACAAATTTCATTTAAAAGTTCTCAAAAACATACCTTATTAAAACAAACAAACAAATATATATATATAATTCAGGATTTATATAGCGCAAACAGTTTGTGCAGCGCTTTATAACATGAGGACAGACAGTACAGTTACAATACAATTCAGGAGGATATATACAATGCATATATTATAAATTTAAAATTGGGGCTCGTTGAGAACTTTTAGGCCTCATACACACGACCGAGGAACTCGTCGGGAAAGACACATCGTTTTCCTCATCGAGTTCCTTGGTAGGCTTGTCGAGAAACTTGACAAGCTTTCTTTGCCTACACACAGTCAACACAAAATCTCGTCGTTCTCAAACGCGATGACTTAAATACATACAACAGCAGGGGAAGTTCCATTCCACTGGCACAACCCTTGGGGCTGCTTTTGCTAATCTCATGTTACTGCGTGTTAAGTAAAAGTTTGGTAAGAGACGATTTGCACTTTTCAACCTGTTACAGCGTGACCAGGGATTTTTTTCAGGGGGAACTTGGGGGAACTCGGTTCCACCACCTCTGGCTCAGACACTTTGGTGCCTGCTCACCACAATCACTTGTAAACACAGAAGTCTGGTTTCTGTGTTTACAAGTGACAGCTCTGCACTGTGTGTGTAACCCCCTGAACTCTGCACTCTGTATGTAATGCAATCCTGGGATTTAATGCCCCTTTAAAGAGGAAGTAAACCCATCGATTTAACAGTTTCAAAAAGCAGTTAAATTTCCGGCATGCTGGGATTGCCAACTGTCACATTGGTTGTGCTCTCAACCAAACTGTCAAACCATCCAATGGCTGGTGTCATAACTGATCACATGTGCAGCACCACGGCAGTTGAAGATTAAACAGAGGCCAAGATGGCAGCTTCCTTGGCTGAAAATGATAGAAGGGTTTACTTCCACTTTAAGACCCTTGTACTGTTTGTAAAATCTGAACAGGGTCGTGGTTGAGTTCCTGCACCTATTTTCCGAGAAAAAAGCTCTGAGCGTGACAAATGTGCTATTTTCATTACAAACGCTACTTTTACCGAAGGTGCACGGGTTTCTAAGCATACACACCAACGTGTTTCTCGTCGAAAAACCAGCCCGACGAGGAACATTACGAGGACATTGAGACTCCCGACGAGAAAAAAGAGAACTTGCTCTCTTTTTTCCTCGTCGAGTTCCTCGAAAGTTCTCTCGATGAAAAACATACACACGACCGGTTTTCTCGGCAAAAAAGCTCTCCCACCAAGTTTCTTGATGGATTGTGTCGAGGAAACCGGTCGTGTGTATGAGGCCTTACAATTATATTTGCTTTTACAACTGAACCCTTTATTATTACTAAAATTAGGAAAGAAAAACAGTTACAATACAATTCAGGAGGATATATACAGTGTATATATTATATATTTAAAATCGGAGCTCATTGTGTCTCATTGAGAGCTTTTAAAATGATATTATCTTTTATAACTGAACCCTTAATTATTACTAAAATTAAGAAATAAAATGATGTCCATTATCACAAAACAAAAATATAGTAATTACACTTTATATATCCTCCTGAATTGTATTGTAACTGTACTGTCTGCCCTCATGTTGTAAATCGCTGCGCAAACTGTTGGCGCTGTATAAATCCTGAATAATAATAATATATATACGTATATTTTAATAGGGTATCTTTTTAAGAACTTTTAAATTAACCTCCCTGGCGGTCTTCCCGTGTGTGGCACGGGGTGAGATTTTTAAGCTACGATCGGTAACCCCGTGCCACACACGGACTTGCCTCGCTGGATGCAGAAAAGAGTTTACTTACCTTTTCTCTGCGATCCAGCGATGAATCCCCGCAGTACACGGCGGCCGGATGTCCGCCTGATGCTGTGTGTTCCGCCGATTCCCTTCCCTGCGAGCGTCGCGACGTAGGGGGGAGAACGGCACCAAATTCAAAAAAGTAAACAAACACTATACATACAGTACACTGTAATCTTATAGATTACAGTACTGTATGTAAAAAATACACACCCCCCATGTCCCTAGTGGTCTGCCCTGTGCACTACATGTCCTTTTATATAATAAAAACTGTTCTTTCTCCCTGGAAACTGTAGATTGCCCATAGCAACCAAAAGTGTCCCTTTATGGCAAAAATTGTTTTAGAGCAGCTAAAAAACAGCGATAATAAATCAGAATCACTTGCAGAATTTAGCGATAGCGATTTATGGGGAAAT
>CM056058.1:5219510-5339510 GCA_029574335.1 Rana kukunoris
GTGTTTTATTTGTGTGTGTGAATATATATATATATTGGGCCAGATTCACATACATTTACATTGGCGCAGAGTATCAGAGATACACTACGCCGCCGTATTTTACCTGGCTCTACGAAGAATCCAAGTAGATTTTGGCCCGTAACGTACGGCGGCATAGTATATTTCTCGCGGCGGAATCGAAATACGCGATTAGGGGGCGTGAAGCATTTGAATTAGGCACGTCCCCGCGGCGATCGAACTGCGCATGCTTCGTTCAGAAATTTCCCGCCGTGCATTGTGCCAAATAACGTCGATACGTCATTCGTTGTTTGAGTAGCGTCGTTTACGTACATTCCTATTCCCGGAAGACTTACGTAACAAATAAAAAAAGACGTTGACATTCGAACGACGGCCATACTTCACATGGGCTGTCTAAAACTAGACCAGATAAAAGGTGGAATAACTTACGCGACAAAAAGATGACTACAGATGCCGTAAGAGATTGCGAACGACGCTCGTAACTTCGTGGATCGCCGGAAAAAGCTCATTTGCATACCCCGACGCGGAAAACGACGGGAACTCCACCCAGCGGCCGCAAAATGATTGCAGCGTAGATCCGAAGGCGTACGAACACGTAAGCCAGTCGGATTGAAGCCCGCAGCTGTCGTTTCATGGTTTGAGGATTCAGACTAATGAAACGATGCCCGTAATTTGAAAGTACTCTGGTCTAACGCGAGATACACCGGAGTAAGGGCTCTGTGAATCTGGCCCATTGTTTTTATTTTTAATACATTGTAAAAAATATTATTTATTATTTTTATGGAGTTTTTTTTTTTTTTTCATGGTCTCTCTTCTCCACCCTCATCCTCTTGCTGAAGGCCACAGGGTCATTAGAATATGACAAGCCTTAACCACTTTCCCACCGCGCCATAAGCATTTTACTGCTACGGCGCGGCGGGGTTATCTCGGGACGACGTCCCTGGGACGTCGTCCTTCACTTTCGCGATTGCGCGTCCCCTGGGACGCGCTCACGAAAGTGTCCGTGCTCGCCGGGTCTAGAAGACCCGGCGCATCACGGATCACGGTAAATTGCCGCTGATCGCGGCCGTTTACCACGTGATCGCGCCGTCAAATGACGGCGCGATCACTTGTAAACAAACCGGCGTCATTTGATGACGCCGGTTCCTCCCTCTCCTCCCTCTCCGCTCTGTACAGTGTGCGAGGAGAGGGGGGGGAGCGGGGTGTCAGCAGCTGAGCTGTGGCTGGATCTGTGACAAATGCAGTCACAGATCCAGCCATCCCTCAAAACATCCCAGCTCTGCCATCCCCCCAGTACCCTGCAATCCCCAGTACCCTGCAATCCCCAGTACCCAACAATACTCAGCAATCCCCCAGTACCCAACAATACCCCAGTACCCAACAATACCCCAGTACTCAACAATACCCCAGTACTCAACAATACCCCAGTACTCAACGATACCCCAATACTCGGCAATACCCCAATACTCGGCAATACCCCAATACTCAACAATACCCCAATACTCAACAATACCCCAGTACTCAACAATACCCCAGTACTCAACAATACCCCAGTACTCGGCAATACCCCAATACTCGGCAATACCCCAATACTCGGCAATACCCCAATACTCCAGTACTCAACGATACCCCAATACTCGGCAATACCCCAATACTCGGCAATACCCCAATACTCGACAGTACCCCAATACTCCAGTACTCAATGATACCCCAATACTCGGCAATACCCCAATACTCCAGTACTCAACGATACCCCAGTACTCGGCAATACCCCAATACTCGGCAATACCCCAATACTCGGCAATACCCCAATACTCGGCAATACCCCAATACTCCAGTACTCAACGATACCCCAGTACTCGGCAATACCCCAGTACTCCAGTACTCAACGATACCCCAATACTCGGCGATACCCCAATACTCGGCAATACCCCAATACTCGGCAATACCCCAATACTCGGCAATACCCCAATACTCGGCAATACCCCAGTACTCGGCAATACCCCAATACCCTGCATGATACTTTGCAATACCCCAATACTCTGCAATACCGCCTATGGGGATTTTTAAGTAGCAAAGTTTGGCGCCATTCCATGAGTGTGCGCAATTTTGAAGGGTGACATGTTGGGTATCTATTTACTCGGCGTAACTTCATCTTTCACATTATGAAAAAAAATTGGGCTAACTTTACTGTTTTGTTTTAAGCACAAAACAGGTTTTTAAAAAACACGCGTTCAATACATTTCTGCGAAAATACCGTGCGAGATAAAAAGTTGTAACGGCCGCCATTGTATTCTCTAGGGTCTTTGCTAAAAAAGCATATATAATGTTTTGGGGTTCTATGTAATTTTCTAGCAAATAAATGATGATTTTTCCATGTAGGAGAGAAATGTCAGAATTGGTCTGGGTGTTCCAGAACGCCTGATGGCGCTCCCTGCATGTTGGGCCTCTGTATGTGGCCACGCTCTGTAAAAGTCCCACACATGGGGTATCGCCATACTCGGGAGGAATAGCAGAATGTGTTTTGGGGTGTAATTTGTGGTATGCATATGCTGTGTGTGAGAAATAACCCGCTAATATGACAGAAACAAGATTTTTTTTTTTTTTTTTACAGAATTTTCAGTCGTTTTTCTTTTATAGCGCAAAAAATAAAAAACCCAGAGGTGATCAAATACCACCAAAAGAAAGCTCTATTTGTGTGAAAAAAAGGACAAAAATTTCAAATGGGTAGAATGTTGTATGACTGAGTAATTGTCATTCAAACTGTGAGAGCACCGAAAGCTGAAAATTGGTCTGGTTAGGAAGGGTGTTTAAGTGCCCAGTGGTCAAGTGGTTAATGTGGGACTGGTCGCACCAATAATTAAATCCATCCCATTGTACAGTGACCTTTATCCTGGACACTTCAGGGTATAAAAGAGATCCAACAGGTTACACTGTATTCCCACATTTCCTGATTTCCTCTCCTACATCAGTTCTGTAAGTATGGAAATCCATTCTACATTATGGGGTTGTATTGTCCTTACCAGGATGGGAACTGGGCTTGGTGTTGGTTGGGATTTTAAAATGTGACCGTTGTGTGCTATGATCTTTCACAATAATATGTTCATTGCAATGTTGTGTTGTATAATAGCCATCATTATAATGGAGTCATTATAGAGCTTAGATGATCACATGACATATGATGGTGACATGTATTAGTGGGCATTATTCTGCAACAAAAGGGGGGGTCAGTAATGGGATTCATGTATGATTGGATCTCAGAGGCTCAATTCACGTGTTACTCAATCACTATTTCCATCTATGCGATTGTATAATCTTTCACATAATGTCTATTGTAATGTTGTTTTGTATAATATCCATCATTGTAACAAAGTCACTATAAAGCTTAGATGATCACATGGATGGTGACATGGGCTTTTTTCTGCAATAATATGGGGGGGGGGGGGGTCAGGATATTGTATTGAATTGTTGCAGAATAAGGCACAATAATACATGGCTTGCTTGCTTTTATCTGGCCCTTTGTTTAGAAAGTTTGGAGACCCCTGATCTATGCGATTGTTATTTCCGCTCTCATTACTACAAATAATAATGGTTTTGGTGAACAGTAAAATAGCTTATTACATTAAGACTTGTGTCTTACTAAATACCCCAACGTATATATTTGTTATTTTACAGATCAGAAAGGAAAATGATGAAACCCGTCGCTGTACTTTTCCTCTTCTCATTGGGTGAGTTCCCTAATATTGTTTATTGAATTATTATTATTATTATACAGACTTGTTACAACCCAAATTCCTGAGGACTGGACCCCAACTAACAACAGGCTCAGTTTCCCGTCCTCCTGGATCTCCAGAGATCAACAAATTTGTGCCAGATCCCTTATCCCTCATGAAATGTTCCAGGTTTAAAAGACCGACCACATTCACGATGCAATATATATGTGTAATGCCGTGTATACACGATCGGAATTTCCGATATGGATAAAATCCGACGGAATTCTGTTCAAGCTGTCTTTCTTACACACTGTCAGACCAAATTCCGACCGTCCAAAACGCAGTGACATAAAACACTACGACGAGCCTAGAAAAAAGAAGTTCCATGCTTCCGAGCATGCGTCGACTTGATTCTGAGCATGCATGTTATTTTTCTCCGTCGGTGTTCTACACAGACGATCGGAATTTCCAGTAGGATTTTTTTTTCAATCAAAAAATAGATAAAACATGTTTTATTTCTAAACTTCGACGGGAAAAAAGTCCGATGACACATTCCATCTGACTTTTTTCATTGGAAATTCCGATCGCGTGTACAAGGCATTACTGTTACTTTAATCTTTTAATTTACATGATCTAATTATAATGTTTATATAAAAAAGGGGGGGTTGCCATCCGGGGCCCTGGGGACCTCTGGGCCCTTTTAATAAAAACAAAATAAATAAATAAATAAATAAAAAGGGGGGGTTGCCACCCAGGGCCCTGTGGACCTCTGGGCCCTTTTAATAAAAACAAAATAAATAAATAAAAATAAAATAAAAAAGGGGGGTTGCCATCTGGGGCCCTGGGGACCTCTGGGCCCTTTTAATAAAAACAAAATAAATAAATAAATAAATAAAAAGGGGGGGTTGCCACCCAGGGCCCTGGGGACCTCTGGGCCCTTTTAATAAAAACAAAATAAATAAATAAAAATAAAATAAAAAAGGGGGGTTGCCATCTGGGGCCCTGGGGACCTCTGGGCCCTTTTAATAAAAACTAAATAAATAAATAAAAATAAAATAAAAAAGGGGGGTTGCCACCCGGGGGCCCTGGGGACCTCTGGGCCCTTTTAATAAAAACAAAATAAATAAATAAAAATAAAATAAAAAAAGGGGGATTGCCATCCGGGGCCCTGGGGACCTCTGGGCCCTTTTAATAAAAACAAAATAAATAAATAAAAATAAAATTAAAAAAAGGGGGATTGCCATCCGGGGCCCTGGGGACCTCTGGGCCCTTTAATAAAAATAAATAAAAATATATATATATAAAAAAAAATATTACAAAAATAAAAAAAACGAAGGGTTGCCATCCAGGGCCCCTGGGGACCTCTGGTCCCTTTAATAAAAAGAAAAAAAGAAATTACGATTGTGTGTACAAGGCATTACTGTTACTTTAATCTTTTAATTTACATGATCTAATTATAATGTTTATACAAAAAAAGGGGGGTTGCCATCCGGGGCCCTGGGGACCTCCAGGCCCTTTTAATAAAAACAAAATAAATAAATACAAATAAAATAAAAAATGGGGGGTTGACACCCGGGGCCCTGGGGACCTCTGGGCCCTTTTAATAAAAACAAAATAAATAATTTAAATTTAAATTAAAAAAGGAGGGCTGCCATCTGGGGCCCTGGGGACCTCTGGGCCCTTTAATAAAAAAAAAATATATTAAAAAATATATTAAAAAAATAAAAAAATGGGGGGGGGGGGTTGCCATCCGGGGGCCCTAGGGACCTCTGGGCCCTTTAATAAAAACAAAAATTATAATAAAAAATATATGGAAAAAATAATATATTTTTTTTATAAAAAAAAAGGGGGGGTTGCCATCCGAGGCACTGGGGACCTCCGAGCCCCTTCCAGAAAAAAAAAGAAAAAAAAGGGGGTTGCCATCTGGGCCCCTGGGGACCTCCAGGGCCCTTACAGGTGTACTGCCTGTACCCCCCTGATGGCGGCCCTGATCATTTCATCACTGATCCCATCTTGTTATTATGTTACAATTTCTTCTACTATATGTTGCCATTTTTTGTGAGCTAATTTCATTTATTTTCTCTTTCTACAGCCCTACAATCATTTGTTGTCAATGCAAACAGTGAGTATCTTTCTGTCTTGATGTTATGCCAGCCACACACACACACGTTACAACCTGGTTGTAGAATCTCTCTACACCTTGTTGTACAAGGATCTACAGTCTGTCCGCTTACCAAATATCCCAAGTTGTTTCTGGTCCGAATATAAATTCGGACAAATTATGTTTATTCTGAGATTCGAATGTATCCGAATCTCGGAATGAAATAGTAACGAACTACGATGAAATTTTCTTAATTTTGTCTCGTCTTTTCTTTTTTTTTTTTTCGTTTAAAGTTCTCAATGGGATTAAGGTCTGGGGAGTTTCCTGGCCATGGACCCACGGCCATTGTTGCTCACCAAACTATGTACCCATCAATGCAGCCTCAACAGTGCCCATTGGTGCAGCTTCACCAGTGCCCATTGGTGCAGCCTCATTAGTGCTCATCAGTGCAGCATCATCAATGCAGCCTATCAGTGCCCATCAGTGCCGCCTCATCAGTGCTTATTGGTCCAGCTTCACCAGTGTTCATCAGTGCAGCCTCATCAGTGCCCATCAGTGCCCCCTCATCAGTGCCCATCAGTGTCCATCAGTGCTGCCTCATCAATGCCCATCAGTGTCCATTAGTGCAGCATCATCAATGCAGCCTATCAGTGCTGCCTCATCAGTACCCATTGGTGCAGCCTCAACAGTGCCCATACGTGCAGCCTCAACAGTGCCAATCAGTGCAGCCTCAACAGTGCCAATCTGTGCAGCCTTATCAGTGCCCAGCAGTGCCCCCTCATCAGTGCCCATCAGTGTCCATCAGTGCTGCCTCATCAATGCCCATCAGTGCCGCCTCATCAGTGCTCATTGGTCCAGCTTCACCAGTGTTCATCAGTGCAGCCTCATCAGTGCCCATCAGTGCCCCCTCATCAGTGCCCATCAGTGTCCATCAGTGCTGCCTCATCAATGCCCATCAGTGTCCATTAGTGCAGCATCATCAATGCAGCCTATCAGTGCTGCCTCATCAGTACCCATTGGAGCAGCCTCAACAGTGCCCATACGTGCAGCCTCAACAGTGCCAATCTGTGCAGCCTTATCAGCGCCCAGCAGTGCCCCCTCATCAGTGCCCATCAGTGTCCATCAGTGCTGCCTCATCAATGCCCATCAGTGTTCATTAGTGCAGCATTATCAATGCAGCCTATCAGTGCTGCCTCATCAGTGCCCATACATGCAGCCTCAACAGTGCCCATACGTGCAGCCTCAACAGTGCCCATCAGTGCAGCCTCCTCAGTGCCAATCAGTGTCCATTAGTGCAGCATCATCAATGCAGCCCATCAGTGCCCATCAGTGCCACCTCATCAGTGCCCATTGGTACAGGCTCACCAGTGCCCATCAGTGCAGCCTCATCAGTGCCCATTGGTGCAGCTTCACCAGTGCTCATCAGTGCAGCCTCATCAGCACAGCCTCATCAGTGCCCATCAGTGTCCATTAGTGCAGCGTCATCAATGCAGCATATCAGTGCCGCCTCATCAGTGCCCAATGGTTGCAGGCTCAATAGTGTCCATCAGTGCAGCCTCATCAGTGCCCATTGGTGCAGCCTCAACAGTGCCCATAAGTGCAGCCTCATTACCACACACCAGTAAAGTAAAATATTACTTATTTGCAATATTTTTTCAGAAACCAAAAAATTAAAAGCCCATCGGTGATTGGATACCACCGAAATAAATCTTTATCTGTCTCAAAAAAAATGCTCAAAAACAATTGTCATTCAAAGTGCGTCAGCGCTGAACATTGGCCTGGGCAGGGAAGGGGGTGAAAACTCCCGCTATTGGAGTGCTTGGTTATCTTTTATTTGCTGTAACACAACATATTTTCTTCCCGACCTGCACAACGCGTTTCTCCTTCTTCTTTTCTTCCCCGAAGACTGCGGACCAAATGAAGAATATTCTCGCTGTGGCGCCTTTCCCGTGTGTCAGAGGACCTGCCAATGGCTTGTAGGAAGAATTCCGTGCCCCCTGGTCTGCATGTCCGGCTGCGTCTGCCGATCGCCGTACGTCTTCCGCTCACACAATGATAAGACGTGCGTTCTGCCAGCGAGGTGCCGGTGACTTAACAGCCTTGTTCCACTATGAGATTTGTTCCACAACTAACTGCGCATGCGCAGTTACCAACTGCGCATGCGCTACGGAAATAGCCGAACGCAACAGCTGATCGTCAGCTGTCTATGCGTTCGGCCACGGCGGCGCGCTCGCACACAGTGGGGCGGCGCGCTCGCACACAGCGGGGCACACACAATGGAGCGCGGGGCGGCGTAGTAGTAAACAACACACGCCCCTGTAGTAAAACACACGCCCCTGGAAAAAATATTAATAATGGCGGGAATATTGAAGCAGTCAGCCCCCAGGGAATAAATTTAACCCTTTCCTCGCCCCCTAGCGTTAACCCCTTCCCTGCCAGTCGCATCTACACAGTAATCAGTGCATATTTATAGCACTGTTAGCTGCATAAATGTGATTGGTCCCAAAATAGCGTCAAAGTGTCCGATATGACCGCCGCAATATCACAGGCCTGACAAAAAAAATAACGCAAATCGATGACACTACTAGTAAAATTAAATAAATCCTAATGCTATCCCCTATTTTGTAGGCGTAATAACTTTAGCGCAAAACAATCAGTATACGCTGAGAGAGGAGACCGATGCTGTGTCCCTTGTACATAGGGACACAGTTCGGTCACCCCCCCTCCCCCCACACTAAGAATCAGTCACAGGGAATACATTTAACCCTTTTCTCGCCCCCTAGTGTTAAAGCGGTTGTAAACCGCAAAAAAATAAAATAAATTATTTTAGACCTGCAAGGCAAAAGTCATAATGAGCTAGTATGCACCGCATATTAGCTCATTATAAAATACTTACCTCGGAACGAGGTGTAGGGAACTTACCTGGTCCACGCCGAGCGAGATCTCATCTTGACTCGGTGTGTCTTCCAGGTATCGCTGCTCCAGCCAATCACAGCGCTCGAGCGGCGATACCCGGAAGACACGCCGAGTCAAGATGAGATCTCGCTCGGCGTGGACCAGGTAAGTTCCCTACACCTCGTTCCGAGGTAAGTATTTTATAATGAGCTAATATGCGGTGCATACTAGCTCATTATGACTTTTGCCTTGCAGGTCTAAAATAATTTATTTTATTTTTTTGCGGTTTACAACCGCTTTAACACTAGGGGGCGAGAAAAGGGTTAAATGTATTCCCTGTGACTGATTCTTAGTGTTGACCAAACTGTGTCCCTATGTACAAGGGACACAGCATCGGTCTCCTCTCTCAGTGTATACTGATTGCGCGCGGGAGATTTAAATCCGGCCAGGTACGGCAGATGCCGGTCCTTTCGCCGTGGATTCCCCCCTGCGCATGCGCCACTGAATATCTCCTAAACCGTACAGGTTTAGGAGATATTCTTTATCCACTTCCCGCCCGGTCAATAGGAGATTGACGTCCGGGAAGTGGTTATGAAATCGTGACTGGACGTTGTCCAACGTTCTACAGGATTTCATGCGGCGCGGCGATCGGTGATGCGGGGTGTCAGTCCGACACCCTGCACCTCCGATCTCGGTAACGAGTCTCCGGCGGAGGCTCGCTACCACGTGATCAGCCGTGTCCAATCACGGCTGATCACGATGTAAACAGGAAGAGCCGTCGACGGCTCTTCCTCACTCGCGTCTGACAGACGCGAGTACAGGAGAGCCGATCGGCGGCTCTCCTGACAGGGGGGGTTTGCACTGATTGTTTATCAGTGCAGCCCCCCCCTCGGATGTCCACACTAGACCATCAGGGAGTGCCCACACTGGAAGGGCAAAAGTAAAAAAAAAAAAAAAAAGGGGGCAAAAAAAAAAAAGTCAGGACACTGGAGACTTGTACACCATGGCATCCCAGGATGGTGGGTACCAGGTCACGGGAGGGCAGAGCACATGAGTGACCCGCTTTGGGGATCACTGGTGGCTTAGGGAGAAGGAGAGGGCCCCTGGATGGACGTAGGTGAAGGAGACGGCACCTGGGTGTTTGGAGGAGGAGAGGGCCCCTGGGTGTCCGTGGGAGAAGGAGAGGGCACCTGGGTGTCCGTGGGAGAAGGAGAGGGCACCTGGGTGTCCGTGGGAGAAGGAGAGGGCACCTGGGTCTTTGGAGGAGGAGAAGAGGGTCCCTGGGTGGCTGGGGGAGAAGGAGAGCGGGACACCATTCTTTCCCCCCAGAGGACGGGGACACTAAGGCTGAAAAATATTGCCCTGGACTTCACTTTGACAGGTCTATCCCATGGCGGCCGGCCCCCATGCTCCTCTGTCCCCCTCCCTGCTCCTCTGGTCCTCCCCCCTGCTTCTCTGTTCCCCCACATGCTTCTCTATCCCCCCCATGCTCCTCTGTACCCTCATGCTTCTCTGGTCCCCGTCCCCCCCTGCATCTCTGTTACTCTCCTGCTCCTCTACTGCCCCCCCATGATGCTCTGGTCCCCATGCACCTCAATCCCTCGTACCTCATGTCCTCGTCCTCCGGGGGGAAAGAATGGTGTCCCCGTCCTCCGGGGGAGAGCACGGTGTTCCTGTCCTCTGGGGGAGAGCACGGTGTTCCTGTCCTCCGGGGGAGAGCACGGTGTTCCTGTCCTCCGGGGGAGAGCACGGTGTTCCTGTCCTCTGGGGGAGAGCACGGTGTTCCTGTCCTCTGGGGGAGAGAAGGGTGTCCTCATCCTCAGGGAAGAAGGGTGGCACCCTCTCCTCCAACCAACCACCCAAGGACCAGCTCTTCCAATTTTGGTCAACACTGGGGCCCATCTCCTTCTTCAAACAGCCATGGGCTCACTCCTTCTCTGCCAACCACCCAGGTTCGCTCTCCTTCTCCCCCAGTCACCCAGGGACCCTCTTCTTCTTCCCTAGCCACCCAGGGACCCTCTTCTCCTCCTCCAAAGACCCAGGTGGCCTCTACTTCTCCCACGGACACCCAGGGGCCCTCTCCTCCTCCAAACACCCAGGTGCCGTCTCCTTCTCCCACATCCACCCAGGGGCCCTCTCCTTCTCCCTAAGCCACCAGTGACCCCCAAAGCGGGTCACACATGCGCTCTGCCCTCCCGTGACCTGGTACCCACCATCCTGGGATGCCATGATGATGGTGTACAAGTCTCCAGTGTGAGGGCTATAGGTAAACTCGCACTCAGCTTCTTTGGCCTAATTGGAGGAAAAGCAGCGGAGGTGATCCAGACCCCAGCACTTGACAGAGATCAAAGACCAGTGGTGGCCCCTGCATGGTTGCATGGTGGGCCCACAATGCATGGACACCGCCCCCATCACCTCTGCCGCCCTCCCTATTCATGTGCCCGGCCCCTTTCAGGATGCCGGACACATGAAATACTATGGCGGGTATAGGCGGGGTGTTTATTTTGAAGCACGTGATTAGAGCCAGAGGCTATTTTCACACTAAAGTTCCTCCTTGCCAATCAGCAGGCAGGTCAGTAAAACCTTTCTCCTGATTGGCCAAAGCTTTAAGCGATCCTATTGAATGCCTAAGGCTCCTTTCACATGGAGCGGACCGTTTTTGTGTGTGTCCGTCGGCTCAGCGGGGATCCCCGCTGAGCTGTCGGCGGACAGGGCGATCCCCGCACACTGTGCAGGGAACGCCCTGTCTCTTCTCCGCTCTCCCCTATGGGGAATCGGATGAATACGGACCGTGTGTCAAAAACAGAGGGCTGATCCCTACAGCTGGGAGGACGGAGGGCTGATCCCTACAGCTGGGAGGACGCAGGGCTGATCCCTACAGCTGAAAGGATGGTGAGGGGCTGATCCCTACAGGTGGGAGGATGGTGGTGGGGGGCGATCCCTACAGCTGGGAGGATGGTAGTGGGGTGTGGGGGGTGATCCCTACAGCTGGGAGGATGGTGGTGGTGGGGGGGTGATCCCTACAGCTGGGAGGATGGTGGTGGGGGATCCCTACAGCTGGGAGGATGGTAGTGGGGTGGGGTGGGTGATGCCTACAGCTGGGAGGATGGTAGTGGGGGGGGGAGGGTGATCCCTACAGCTGGGAGGATGGTAGTGGGGTTGGGGGGTGTTCCCTACAGCTGGGAGGATGGAAGTGAGGTGGGGGGGTGATCCCTACAGCTGGGAGGATGGTGGTGGGGGGATGATCCCTACAGCTGGGAGGATGGTGGTGGGGGGTTGATCCCTACAGCTGGGAGGATGGTAGTGGGGTGGGGGGTGATCCCTACAGCTGGGAGGATGGTAGAGGGGTGGGGGGTGATCCCTACAGCTGGGAGGATGGTAGTGGGGTGGGGGTGATCCCTACAGCTGGGAGGATGGTAGTGGGGTGGGGAGGGTGATCCCTACAGCTGGAAGGATGGTCCCGTGTACATGGAGCTTAAAAAATTAAAAAAAATACAGAAGAGCGGAACTTTACTTTTTGGGTAACATTTCACTTCAAAGTTAAATCAAACCTAAAGTTCCACTTTAAACTGTCCCATTGAAAAGAGTAATAAAATGCAAATGTATTTGTTGGTTCCCATGGTCAGGTATTCAGAAGCCTCTCCTCCTAAATACCCATTTTCTTGACAGTCTTGTAACATGTTATTATACATTGGTATCGATACTTTAAAAGCCTCCGCCCGCCCACCCGAGTCTATGTTTCTTATGGACCTCAAAAAGCTGCTTTAGGGGCGGGGCTGGAGGCGGTGCTGGCAAAAATGTAATTGAGAATCTGCTCCGCCTCCGCCCGCCCATCCGAGTCTTATGTTTTTCTCGGACCTCAAGAAGCCTGTGCTTTAGGGACGGGGTTGGAGGCGGTGCTGGCGGTGATGTAATTAAGAATCCAGCTCCGCCTCCGCCCGCCCACCTGAGTCGAGGATTTTCATGGACGCGATTTTTTCACAGGTCCGATGCAATTTTACATCACCGGCCATCTGAATAACGGCAGCTGGTTGGTTGGCTGTGAAAATGCCTATCATGCTTATCCTCGGAACGCACGGGGGGTGCGTTCCTTGGATAAGAGTGACAGGCATCTCAGCCAATCAGGTTCATCGTTTCTGGTTACCAGTAACCTGATTGGCTGAAGCATGACCAAGAGTGCGAGAAGACATCAAGGGACAGTAGAAGCACAGCTGATCCCAGAAAGGTAAGTGCCAGGTGGTGCATTTTACAGGTCAGTGGCAGTATATTACTGGGCACAGTGGTGACAATTGATCGGCACAGTGAAGCTGCAATTGTTTTTTCCGTTTGTTTGCGGCCCAAAAAATGTTTGTGCAGCAGCCGCCATTGTGGGTGAGAGGGGTGCGGAGTGTATGGTGGTGGGCGGCATGTAAATGAGAGGGGCGCGGAGCGTATAGGGGTGGGTGGCATGTAGGTGAAAGTGGTACGGAGTGTATGGTGGTGGGCGGCATGTAGATGAGAGGGGCGCGGAGAGTATAGGGGTGGGTGGCATGTAGGTGATAGGGGTGCGGAGTGTATGGTGGTGGGCGGCATGTAGATGAGAGGGGCACGGAGCGTATAGGGGTGGGTGGCATGTGGGTGAGAGGGGTGCGGAGTGTATGGTGGTGGGCGGCATGTAAATGAGAGGGGCGCGGAGCGTATAGGGGTGGGTGGCATGTAGGTGAAAGTGGTACGGAGTGTATGGTGGTGGGCGGCATGTAGATGAGAGGGGCGCGGAGAGTATAGGGGTGGGTGGCATGTAGGTGAAAGTGGTACGGAGTGTATGGTGGTGGGCGGCATGTAGATGAGAGGGGCGCGGAGAGTATAGGGGTGGGTGGCATGTAGGTGATAGGGGTGCGGAGTGTATGGTGGTGGGCGGCATGTAGATGAGAGGGGCACGGAGCGTATAGGGGTGGGTGGCATGTGGGTGAGAGGGGTGCGGAGTGTATGGTGGTGGGCGGCATGTAGATGAGAGGGGCACGGAGAGTATAGGGGTGGGTGACATTTAGATGAGAGGGGTGCGGAGTGTATGGGGGTGGGTGGCATGTACATGCCAATACATGACCCATCTATCAATCCCGCCAATACACATCCATCCATCCCGCCAATACATGACCCATCCATCCATCCATCCCGCCAATACACATCCATCCATCCCGCCAATACATGACCCATCCATCCATCCATCCCGCCAATACACATCCATCCATCCCGCCAATACATGACCCATCCATCCATCCCGCCAATACATGACCCTTCTATCCATCCCGCCAATACATGACCCATCCATCCATCCCACCAATACATGACCCATCCATCCCTCCAATACACATCCATCCATCCTGCCAATACACCCATTCATCCACTAATCCCGCCAATACATGACCCATCCATTCATCCATCCTGCCAATACACATACATCCTGCCAATACATGACCCATCCATCAATCCCGCCAATACATGACCCATCCATCCATCCCGCCAATACATGACCCATCCATCCATCCCGCCAATACATGACCCATCCATCCATCCCGCCAATACCCATGACCCATCCATCCATGGCCACTGTTTAACAGATCCATTACCAATATGTTTAAATGTATTACTTGATGCCCCTTGCTGTATTATGTGTAACCAATAAAAAAAATATATATTAACTGTTCAATATCACATTCGTTTCCTACATGAGGTAGGTAGGAAAAGAATGTGATATTAAACAGTTAATTTTAATTTTTTTATTGGTTACACATGCTTCTATGTAGGAGAGGAATGTGATATTAAACAGTTAATATATTTTTTTATTATTGGTTATACATTATACAGCAAGGGGCATCAAGTAATTCATTTAAACATATTGGTGATGGATCTGTTAAACAGTGGCCATGATGACCGCTGTTTAGCAGATGGAACCAGACTGGCAGATCACCGTTAACAATACAAATAAATAAATACATTCCTCCCCTCATTCCTCCCCTTCCTGCCGAGCGGCAGCGTGCATTACCTGGCATCCGCACGATCGGGAGCGAGCGCATCTGGCAGCTAACACACAGCTGTTCGCGCTCGGCAGTTTCCGTCGGATGGGCGTGCTCAGCTGGAACAAAACAGATAGGTGGAACCAGACTGGCAGATCACCGGCACTAAAACATGAAGACATTTCAGGGGCGGGGCATGGGAAATGGAATTAATGCACATTGTATTGTTTCATGTGTCTTTTTACGTCCAATAAAAAAATTACTGAAAATTCTCTGTTTTTTTATTATTCCATATATACATACAGGGCCTTTTTCAGTAGGAACGCAGTTGCGGCACCTCCAGCTCTGGGGTGTAATGGAGGGTCTATTAATGCTGGCTGCTGGGGGGATCTATTGTTGCTGGAGGGGATATATTTTTTACAGGGGGAGAGTCTATTGTTGCTGGGGAGGTCAGTTGTCGCTGGTAGGGGTTCTATTATTGTTGGGGGGGCTCTTATGCTACTGGGAGACAATTGTTGTTGGGAGACATCAAGTGTTGAGGGAGGGGTCTATTGTTGCTAGCTGTTCAGAGTCTATTGTTACAGGGGATCTATTTTACTTCCTATCATATACAAATTACTTAGCACCACAAATTGATACTTGGTTCTGTATCCATTACTGAGAGGTCGGTAGGGGGTGAAAATAAGGAATGGTGCTCAGAGGTGGGTAGGAGGTGGAAGCAAGGAATAATGCTTGGAGGTGGGTAGGGGGTGGAACCAAGGAATGGTGCTTGGAGGTGGGTGAGGGGTGGAACCAAGGAATGGTGCTTGGAGGGGGTAAGGGGCGGAACCAAGGAATGGTGCTTGGAGGTGGGTAAGGGGTGGAACCAAGGAATGGTGCTTGGAGGTGAGTAGGGGGTGGAACCAAGGAACGGTGCTTGGAGGTGGGTAAGGGGTGGAACCAAGGAACGGTGCTTGGAGGTGAGTAGGGGGTGGAACCAAGGAATGGTGCTTGGAGGTGGGTTAGGGGTGGAACCAAGGAACGGTGCTTGGAGGTGGGTGAGGGGTGGAACCAAGGAACATTGCTTGGAGGTGGATAAGGGGTGGAACCAAGGAAAGGTGCTTGGAGGTGGGTAATGGGTGGATTCAAGGAATGGTGCTCAGAGGTGGGTAAGGGGTGGAACTAAGGAATGGTGCTTGGAGGTGGGTAAGGGGTGGAACCAAGGAACGGTGCTTGGAGGTGGGTAAGGGGTGGAACCAAGGAATGGTGCTCAGAGGTGGGTAATGGGTGGAACCAAGGAATGGTGCTCAGAGGTGGGTAAGGGGTGGAACCAAGGAATGGTGCTTGGAGGTGGGTAAGGGGTGGAACCAAGGAATATTGCTTGGAGGTGGGTAAGGGGTGGAACCAAGGAATGGTGCTTGGAGGGGGGTAAGGGGTGGAACCAAGGAATGGTGCTTGGAGGTGGGTAAGGGGTGGAACCAAGGAATGGTGCTTGGAGGTGGGTAGGGGGTGGAACCAAGGAACGGTGCTTGGAGGTGGGTAAGGGGTGGAACCAAGGAATGGTGCTTGGAGGTGGGTAAGGGGTGGAACCAATGAAACAGTGCTTGGAGGTGGGTAATGGGTGGAACCAAGGAATGGTGCTTGGAGGTGGATAAGGGGTTGAACCAAAGAAACGGTGCTTGGAGGTGGGTAAGGGGTGGAACCAATTAAACGGTGCTTGGAGGTGGGTAAGGGGTGGAACCAATGAAACGGTGCTTGGAGGTGGGTAAGGGGTGGAACCAAGGAATGGTGCTTGGAGGTGGGTAAGGGGTGGAACCAATGAAACGGTGCTTGGAGGTGGGTAAGGGGTGGAACCAAGGAATGGTGCTTGGAGGTGTGTAAGGGGTGGAACCATGAAATGGTGCTTGGAGGTGGGTAAGGGGTGGAACCAAGGAATGAGGTGGGTAAGGGGTGGAACCAAGGAATGGTGCTTGGAGGTGGGTAAGGGGTGGACACAACAGGTGGCTTGGAAGTAGGGAGTTCCTGCGCCTATTCTCTGAGAGCCCCGTATACACATATTTCATATATTCATCTTTTATTTATCGGTGTGTGAAAACACATAGGAACTTTAGTTTGACATCGCCGTCCTCCGTCTCCAGTCCATCATACAGTACAATAAATAATTAAATACAATTAAAACAATACATTCTAGATCCAACCAGTATGTCGCTTTTATTATTCTTCTATAAGAGATCCAACTTAAAACTATCCTTGCTGTCACAGTTCCTTTACAGCTCTAGGGGAAAAAACTAGGCAGCCCACTTAAACCCTTGTTTTTAATGCAGACAAGTTAATTTGGTTGGTTGCAGGCTGGCTGGTGAGTTTAGCTAGGAATTTTCTTTGATTTTGTTTTACATCCGTATGATCCGTTGCCCTTCCATGTGCTCTTTGCTGCAAAGGCCAGTTATAGGTGAGGGCAGTGGCCATTTGTGTTTACTGTTGGAATACTGGTGAGGTGGCGCACTGGACACATTTGCTGCCATTGTGCTATATGCTGGGTGTCCAGTGTGCCAACTGTGCCTTTAAGGAGGGGTGGGCTCCCTCCAGGCTCACCTGCCCTCTGCCTATCCATTATAATGAATGTGCTTCTACTATGAAGGCTCTCAGAAGTATAGAGTTTAACTTTAAACTAAAGCCCTGTTTTTAATGCAAACTGTTAGACAGGATCATTTGGTTGGTTGCAGGCTGGCTGGCAATTTGAGCTGGGAATTTTACTTCCTATGACCGGCCGGTGCCCGGTCCACAAAATCACTGGAGAAATGACCGTTTAACAGGTAAATCTATGGAAGAGGTGCCCGGGTTTGAAAAATTGGTGCTCCCCGGCTGTAGGTCCCCTGGACAACAAACTTTGCACACTTGTAGAAGAAGAGTGCGGCTACTTGTGTGCCAAGCTTGGGGTCCAGGGGACCTACGCCCGGCCGGTAACGGGTCCCCAAAATCTGGGAGACCAGGCGCAAAAAGGTGACTCAAGTATCAGCCATGGGGGGCATTTTCAGCACAAGAAAATTTGCTGAAAAACTCGGCTTATACTCGAGTATATACGGTATATATATGTCCGTCACATATTTTGCAGTCCCGTAAATGAACAGAGGGTTATATGTGTTGCAATAACAATAAAGATTGCACATCATGGATACTCATTAAATATAAAAAGGTCAACTACGCAATAAATTATGCAGATTGGATGATGAATAAGGAAATCCAGAATAGCTGTGAGGCTTTGGCAAAGAGAACAATTGTTTGCAGGGCTGATTGTGAAATTCTTTGAGCTATAGAGGTTGATTTACTGAATGCACATAAGCTGCTTACTGTACTTTGCAAGGGAATTTCCCCTAGCTTAGTTAATGTGATGAACATTCCCTTTGTAGACAATACCCAATCGCATGTTAGGAAAAAAAAAAGTATTTTTACTTGCACATGATTATAAGATGGATATTAGCTAAACTTCTTCTCATTTACTAAGCAACTGGGAAAACCTCCTGTATGGACAGCCTGTTTGCCTTTAGTAAATCAACACCCTATTCTCACGTAATATCTACACAATCGGGTAAAACATGTGGGCTGGTGTTCCATTTCGATCACTGTAACTAGTTGAAGAGTTTGGGAGTACTACATATGCACAAAAAAGGTCATAATTGTACACAGGACGTGTATAGCATATCCACCAGTGGTGGCCACTGTGCCCATCAAACGCGGCCACTGTGCTCATCAAACGCAGCCACTGTGCCTAATAAACAATGCCACTGTGCCCATCAAACACAGCTACTGTGCCCATCAAATGCAGCCACTGTGCCCATCAAGTGCAGCTACTGTGCCCATCAAATGCAGCCACTGTGCCCATCAAGCGCAGCTACTGTGCCCATCAAATGCAGCCACTGTGCCCATCAAGCGCAGCCACTGTGCCCATCAAATGCAGCCACTGTGCCCATCAAGCGCAGCTACTGTGCCCATCAAATGCAGCCATTGCGCCCATTAAGCGCAGCTACTGTGCCCATCAAGCGCAGCCACTGTGCCCATGAAATGCAGCTACTGTGCCAATCAAACCCAGCTACTGTGCCCATCAAGCGCAGCCACTGTGCCCATCAAGCGCAGCCACTGTGCCCATCAAGCACAGCTACTATGTCCATCAAACGCAGTTGTCACCACTGTGCCATCAAGCACAGCCACTGTGCCCATCAAGTAAAGCCACAGTGCCAATCAAACGCAGCCACTGTGCCCATAAATTGCCACCACTGTGCCATCAAACGCAGCCACTGCTCCCAGCAATTGCTGCCAGTGTGCCCATCGATTGCTGCCACTGTGCCCCATCAATTACTGCCAGTGTGCCCATAAATTGCCGTTACTTGCCCATCAATTGCCGCTATTGTGCCCCTTCAATTGCTGCCAGTGTGCCCCCCACCCGGCACTTACCTGTCTCGGATCACGGCACTGTTTTCCACGCTCCCTCCAAGTCCTCGAGGTCTTCTCCCATCCTCTTCCGTTTTCTGCTATGATTGGATGCATGATAGGCATCCAATCACTGCGCCTGTCACTTCAGCCAATCAGGTGACAGGTCATCTGATTGGCTGAGAAGCGGGTCAGTGTTGGGGAAGCGATTTATTCACTTCCCTAACACAACACTGTGTAAACAGCAAATGCACAGCATTGCGCCCACTATTTTTCAATTTGGAAGGTTATTAGAGCCTCTGGCGTTCTAATCAGGTGTTTCCAAAAACACCCCCGCTGCTGTAATTCAGATGCCTGGTGCTCGACAAGGGGCCGGACGCCTGAATAGGGGCAGCAGCGGCGACAATAGATAGATTGACTCTATCTATTTGTGATTGACAGTGCAGGAGAGAGGGGGCGGCGCTCCTGCGCCCTTTATGGACGCATCGCCACTGATTATCAATCCTCTCCCTTCCCAGTAAACAGCAATTGTTGGCTTTTATTATTCAAAGCTGGCATTGTTTTGTACACCGAGAATGATGGCATTTTCAGCTGTAAAAAAAAAAGTAGTCTGACAGTGTTTATAAATAACACTTGCTCAGACACTCTAAAAAGATACAATGTAACATATTGTTCTTTTGTATCATTCTGTTCATTTAAATGCAGATCAAAGGGATAAACCTTGAGCTGCAGATGATGTGTGATAAAGCAACCTAACATGTCAAAAAAAAGGTTGTTTTTTTAAATAAAATGTTCCCCTGTTTAACCCCTTTATTAACTCCTTATTCTCCTTCCCCATTAATTATTATTTTACTGCTGATTTATTTATTTTTTTGTTCTTTTCTGTTTTATTAAATCAGAGGTCCGTCCACAGCTGCAAACATTAAAAGCCAGCAGCTGCACTTACTGTAGCTCCTGACTTTTTATAATCGAACACTTACCTGCCCTGGAGTCCAGCAATGTCGTCACCGCAGCTGATGTCGCCTCCATTGCGAGTAAGGGAACCCGGCAGTGTAGCCTTTCGGCTTCACACTGGGAACCCTACTGCGCATGCATGAGATTCCGCTCCTCTCTCCTACTGGCCCCGGCGACAGGGGGAGGAGGAGAGAGGGGGAGGAAGCCCCAGCCGTGACGTCAATACCCACGGCTCAGGTATGCTGTCCCCCCTCCCCTGAAAGGTGCCAAATGTGGAACTGGAGGGGGGGTACAATGAGGGGAAGTTCCCCTCATTGACAAAAACTCACGTTCCACTCATTGACAAAATGTCTGATGCTCCACTGCCGAAAGGGTTCTAGAGCTTCTTTGGGGTACATACCATGCATAGGGTAGCCCATTTAAGGGAATGGGAAGCCCTAGCCATGCGTTAAAGGGGTTGTAAAGGTATTTTTTTTTCCCTAAATAGCTTCCTTTACCTTAGTGGAGTCATCCTTCACTTACCTCATCCTTCCATTTTGCTTTTAAATGTCCTTATTTCTTCTGAGAAATCCTCACTTCCTGTTCTTCTATCTGTAACTCCACACCGTAATGCAAGGCTTTTTCCCTGGTGTGGAGAAAGCTTCTTGAGGGAGGAGGGGGCGAGCAGGAGAGTCAGGATGCCCACTAACACACAGCTCCTTTCTCTATCTGCAAAGTAGAGAGTGTCCTGACTTGCCTGCTTATCCCCAAATGTATGTCATGTACCGTAATTAAATCTTCCGTCCTTAAACAATCTGGGTCATTTCCTTATTGGTGTTGGGAAACAAGACTCAGAGCCCATTCACACAGGGGCGACTCGTCAGGGGCGACAGGTTGCGTCCCATTCTGTTCAATAGAACCATTCTAATAGGACTTTGGGGGCGACTCAAGGCAACTTGCATTGACTTCTATACAGAAGTCATTTTGCAAGTCGCCTCTGAAGTCGTCTTCAGGTCGCCTTGCCGAGTCGCCCCCCAAAGTTGTGCCACCCCTGTGTAAATGGGCTTTTAGGGAATGTGAATCAATCATTAGCAGTTTGCAGAGCTGCCGAGATAAAGTTATCACAAACACATTCTAATCCTTGGGTGTGCCTGGGAATTAGGGTGTGCCCACGCACATCCCTGGCGCATGCCTATGGTAATTACGCTATAGGCAACTTTTGACAAGCACGTTACCCAAAATTTGCATACAATTAGTGAAGCAATATGGTGATTCAGCAATGACTATATATAAATAAGGATACACAAACGCTATCAAGATGATCACCAGAGAGAGAGCTTTTGGATCTCAGTCACACAGGTACGTTCTCTCGTCTCTATGGGTCCAAACCTGGCCACAAACACAAGACAATCTTTAGGTACACCAATAGTTTAAGTTGAGGACAGGATAATTTGGTTGGTTGTAGGCTGGTCGGTAAGTTGAGCTGGGAATTTTCGCGGTTTTATATGACATGCATCGCCCTTCCATGTGCTCCTTGCTGTAAAGGCCAGTTATAGGTTGGGGGAGTTGCCATTTGTTTGTACTGTTGGAATACTTGTGAAGGGGGGAACTAGACACCTTTGCTGCCACTGTGCTATATGCTGGATGCCCAGTGTGCCCCTGTGCCTTTAAGGAGGGATGGGCACCCTCCAGGCTCATGTGCCTTCTGCCTATCCATTAGAGCTGCACGATTCTGGGCAAAATGAAAATCACAATTTTTTTGCTTAGAATAAAGATCACGATTCTCTCACGATTTTCAAGGCGTAAAATATTTTACATTTATACAAAAAAAAATTGGGCTAACTTTACTGGTCCTTTTTTTTTTTATTCTTTAAAGTTATTTTTTTCTCTAGATTCCCAATAAGAAAAAAAAAAAAAATATATATATATATATATATATAATATTTGGGGGTTCTAAGTAAATTTCTTGCAAAAAAAATGATTTTAACTTGAAAAGAGCTGTCAGAAAAAGGTTTGGGGGCCAGATTCAGAAAGAATCGGCGGCGGCGTAGCGTAAGCCATTTACACTACGCCGCCGCAATTTACTGGAGCAAGTGCAGTATTCACAAAGCACTTGCTCCGTAATTTGCGGCGGCGTAGTGTAAATGGCCCGCGTAAGGCCGCATAATTCCAAGGGGACGGCTTGTATTTAAATTAAGCGTGCGCCCGCGCCGATCTAACTGAGCATGCGCCGGCCGTAAAAATAGCCCAGTGCGCATGCTCCAACTCACGTCGGAAAACGTTGTTGAATCCGACGTGAGCGTCATTTACGCAAATACCTATTCGCGAAAGACTTAGTAAAACGACGTAAACGACGGAAAAAGACGACGCTGTCCCGACGCCACACTTAACATGGCATACGACGGATCTTCGTAAACTTACCCCTCATATAGCAGGGGTAAGTTTACGGTTACGGAAACGACGTAAACGACGACGAGGCGGCGCAAAAACGTTGTTGAATCGGCGTATCTGTCTCATTTGCATAGTCAAATGAGAAATCGACGTAAACGCCACCTAGCGGCCGGCGAAACATTACATTTAAGATCCGACGGTGTAAGATTATTACGCCAGTCGGATCTTAGCGTAAATCCGGCGTATCATGTTTTCTGAATAGAAAACAATGATATGGCGGCGGGAAATTCGAATTACGCCGGTGTATCTGTAGATACACCGGCATTAATTCCTTTCTGAATCTGGCCCTTGGTGTTTAAGTGGTTAAAAGGTTCCTAATTTAAAAACGGAAGTCTATTCCTTTGATGTAAAAGTCAAATTGATACAATGTTTAGACTTAACGTTCCACTGATAGAATGTCTTCAAAACTTGGCAGACTGCCCAGACTTGGCAGATGGCTCAGACTTTGACTGTTGGCTGAGAGCAGAGAGAAAATTCTTTGCATACCAAAGATTGTGAAACCCTGTGTCAAGATCGCAACAGGAAAAAGATCGCGATAACGATTCTTGACGATAAATCGTGCAGCTCTACTATCCATTATAATGCATGCGCTTCTACTATGGAGGCTCTCAAAATTTTAAGAGATAGAACTAGTTTTGTCTTGATACCACTTTTTTAGGGCCGAGTACAAGTACCGATACTTTTTTCAAGTACTCGCCGATACTGATTACCGATACTTTTTTTTCAAGTACTCACCGATACCGATTACCGATACTTTTTTTTTCAAGTACTTGCCGATACCGATTACCGATACTTTTTTTAATGTCATGTGAACATCCCGAGGTTTAAACGTTAAAAACGTTTTCTTTTGCTAGAAGATTATGGTTTTACTCAAGCTGGCAACCCTGATGGGGCCCCCTAGTGGCATGGGGCCCTCGGGCAGTGCCTGAGTTCCCGAATGGTCAGTCCGCCCCTGGACTCAAGAGTTCTTCTGCAGGCAGAGGATAGCATGGACCACACCCAGTGCTGGTGTTTATGGTAGAAGTGGCAAGGAGTGCCTTTGAGCCCATTTACCATTGTACCATTTCCCCCAGACTTGATAAAGAGGGATGTGGCCCTGAAACACGTTGGCTGTCTTATTCCTTAGTTATTGAAATCAGTTGATCAATAAAGACTTTGGACTCCTAAGGATTTTTTACTTGGCACTCTCTTCGACCTATTACACTAGCCAAAAACAATTTGCTTTTACATACTTTTTAATTAAACAGTCTCTCGAATTACACAGTAGTCAGATGAGCAAGCAGAGAAGTAATTACATTAGGTTTATAATGAATTGTCTACTCCTAGTATTGGGTAATGAGTTGACTCTTATCGCTTCTCTTTAATTCTAGCATCTGATACAAAATGGGGTCTTACCAACTTGCGCTGCCTTGGATGGCTCTAGGTAGGTGGGATTTACTTTTCCAATAAAAAGTTTCTATTTTTAAAGTTGAAATCTAGGCAAAAAATTAATGCAGTTCTGTATTCATACATTCTTAACTGTTTTTAATGTAAAACAATGTGTACTTGATTGGCTGAGAGGAGAAACGATCTTATTGGCTGCATTTGATGGGCGCTGGTGAGTCTGCATTGATGGGCGCTGATAGGATGCTTTGAGATGGGCGCTGAGGAAGCTGCATTTGATGGGCGCTGGTAAGTCTGCATTGAAGGGCGCTGATAGGATGCTTTGAGATGGGCGCTGAGGAAGCTGCATTTGATGGGCACTGGTGAGTCTGCATTGATGGGCGCTGATAGGATGCTTTGAGATGGGCGCTGAGGAAGCTGCATTTGATGGGCGCTGGTAAGTCTGCATTGATGGGCGCTGATAGGATGCTTTGAGATGGGCGCTGAGGAAGCTGCATTTGATGGGCGCTGGTAAGTCTGCATTAATGGGCGCTGATAGGATGCTTTGAGATGGGCGCTGAGGAAGCTGCATTTGATGGGCGCTCGTGAGTCTGCATTGATGGGCGCTGATAGGATGCTTTGAGATGGGCGCTGATGAAGCTGCATTTGATGGGCGCTGGTGAGTCTGCATTGATGGGCGCTGATAGGATGCTTTGAGATGGGCGCTGAGGAAGCTGCATTTGATGGGCGCTCGTGAGTCTGCATTGATGGGCGCTGATAGGATGCTTTGAGATGGGCGCTGATGAAGCTGCATTTGATGGGCGCTGGTGAGTCTGCATTGATGGGCGCTGATAGGATGCTTTGAGATGGGCGCTGAGGAAGCTGCATTTGATGGGCACTGGTGAGTCTGCATTGATGGGCGCTGATAGGATGCTTTGAGATGGGCGCTGATGAAGCTGCATTTGATGGGCACTGGTGAGTCTGCATTGATGGGCGCTGATAGGATGCTTTGAGATGGGCGCTGAGGAAGCTGCATTTGATGGGCGCTAGTGAGTCTGCATTGAAGGGCGCTGGTGGGCTGCTGTTGATGGGCGCTGGTCAAGCTGCATTTGATGGGCGCTGGTGAGTCTGCATTGAAGGGCGCTGGTAGGCTGCTGTTGATGGGCGCTGGTGAGGCTGCATTGATGGGCACTGGTAAAGCTGTATTTTAAGGGCGCTGGTAGGCTGAATTTGATGGGTGCTGGTGAGGCTGCCGTGATAGGTGGTGGTGAGGCTGCATTAATGGGCGCTGGTGAGGATGCATTTGATGGGCGCTTCATTAAAGAGAGCGGGTTTAAATGGGCAGGGAAAAGGGGGTGGAGTTAAGAGGGGGTGGCAAAATGAGGTTTCGCCTAGGGTGTCAAAAATCCTTGCACCAGCCCTGGATGGGGGTAGATTTACTACAGACAAATAGACTGGCACTTTGGAAGTGCAGTTGCACCAAAGCATAGTAGGTAAAGCTTCACTTTACAAAGAATACCCAATCACATGCATGGAAAAAAAAACAGCCTTTTTGCTTGCACATGATTGGACGATGGATGACAGCAAGGCTCCTCCTCATTCACAAAAAAAAAAAAAAGTCAGCAGCTACTAACACTGTAGCTGCTGACTTTTACTAAGGAGACTTACCTGTCCAGGGTGCCCGCGATGACGGTAGCCGAAGTCGAGCAAGCGGCTTCACCGCCCGATTCACTACTGCGCAAGCCGTGCGGCGCGCCGCGAATGGATGATGTCTCCTGGGACACACACAAGGTCCCAGAAGACACCGCTCCCCCATTCACCAGGAGGCAGCCGAGAAACAGAAGAATGAAGACGGACCGCGGATCAGGACTTGGCAGATTAGGACGATCTGCTTAGCAACAGGCACTTAGGTATGTATAAAAATAAAAAATACATTTTTTTCAGCATTTAAAAAAATAAAAAGTTTACCTTGGTGGAGCTCCGCTTTAAGTGCAACATATGACCAAATATTCTCATTTCTGAATTCTTTACAGCTCTCGCTTTGGTTTTTGTGGACAAAACTGCGGCTGTAGGCTTAGTAGGTAAGAATATATATTTTAGAATGTAGAATGTTACCTGTAATTCTTTTTTTCACCCCCCGGAGGATTTTTTCGCGATTCGGCACTGCGTCGCTTTAACTGACAATTGCGCGGTCGTGCGACGTGGCTCCCAAACAAAATTGGAGTCCTTTTTTTCCCACAAGTAGAGCTTTCTTTTGGAGGTATTTGATCACCTCTGCACTTTTTATTTTTTTGCGCTATAAACAAAAACAGAGCGACAATTTTGAAAAAAAAGAAGCAATATTTTTTACTTTTTGCTGTAATAAATATCCCCAAAAAATATAAAAATGTTTCCTCAGTTTAGGCCGATACGGATTCTTCTACAGATTTTTGGTAGAAAAAAATCGCAATAATCGTTTATTGATTGGTTAGCGCAAAAGTTATAGCGTCTACAAAATAGGGGATAGTTTTATGAAATTTTTATTAATATTTTTTTTTACTAGTAATGGCGGCGATCAGCGATTTTTATTATGACTGCGACATTACGGCGGACGCATCGGACACTTTTAGCGCTATTTTGGGACCATTCACATTTATACAGATAAAAAAATGCACTGATTACTGTATAAATGAGACTGGCAGGGAAGGGGTTAACCAGTAGGGGGCGAGGAAGGGATTAAGTGTGTCCTAGGGAGTGATTCTAACTGCTAGGGGGTGGGGCTTACTGTAACATGACGCTGATCGCTGCTCCCGATGAAAATGAGCAGACGATCAGTGTCCTGGGACTAGGCAGAACAGGGAGATGCCTTGTTTACACAGGCATCCCCCCCGTTCTGTCGCTCCGTGACACAATCAAGTTTGCGGGTCCCATGGACACAGTCACGGAGCTCACACGGCGGAAAATTTAAAGGAACGCACTTGTACGCCCATTTGCCTGTCCGTGCCATTCTGCCAATGTCAAAGTGCGTGCGTTGGTCGGCAAGTGGTTAACTTGTGCTAGAAAAGATAGTATGCATAGAAAAAAAACGATTTTAACCACTTGAGAGCCGCGCTATAGACAAAAGACGTCCACTGCGCGGCTCTCAACTGCCAGGTGGATGTCCCTGGACGTCCTTTTATGTGCATTCCCCGCGTGCGCCGCTGGGGGGCACGCATCGGTGAAAAACTGTGCCCGGCGCATCGCTGAGATGCCGATGCGCGTGCCTGGCGGACGCAATGTACGCCAGGATTCCGCGATCGCGGGGACAGCAGGGACGTGAATCTGTGTGTGTAAACACAGAGCTCCACGTCCTGTCAGGGAGAGAGGAGACCGATGCTGTGTCCCTTGTACATAGGGACATCGATCGGTCACCTCCCCCAGTCACCCCCCCTCCCCCCACAGTAAGAATCACTCCCGGGGAACACATTTAACCCCTTCCTCACCCCCTAGTGTTACCCCTTCCCTGCCAGTCACATTTATACAGTAATCAGTTCCTTTTTTTAGCACTGATCGCTGTATAAATGTGAATGGTCCCAAAATAGTGTCAAAAGTGTCCGATATGTCTGCCGCAATATCGCAGGCCTGACAAAATAAAAAAACGCAGATTGCCGCCATTACTAGTAAAAATAAATTAATCTATCCCCTATTTTGGGGACCTATATATATTATGGAAAAAAAAGGGGGGGGGGGTTGCCATCCGTGGCCCTGGGGACCTCTCGGCCCTTTAATAAAAAATATATATATTAATATTTTTTTTTTAGAAAAATAAAAAAGGGGGACCTTTTGGGCCCTTTAATAAAAAGAAAAAAGAAATAAAAATGTATATATATATATATATATATATATATATGTGTATATATATATATATATATATATATATATATATATATATATATATATAACAAGGGGGTTGCCATCCGGGGCCCTCTGGGCCCTTTTAATAAAAAATAAAAAAATAAATATATAAAAAATAAATAAATACATTTTTATTAAAAAAATAAAAAAGGGGGGGTTGCCATCCTGGGGGTCCTGAGGACCTCTGGGCCCTTTAACCACTTAAGGACCGCCTCCTGCACATATAGGTCGGCAGAATGGCACGGCTGGGCACATCAACGTACAGGTATGTCCTGTACTAGTACCCAGCCGTGACCGGGATCGCGGGACTCGCGGACCCGATCGCCGCTGGAGTCCGGCGATCGGTCCCCGTAGCTGAAGAACGGGGAGAGCCGTGTGTAAACTCAGCTTCCCCATTCTTCACAGTGGCGGCGTCATCGATCGTGTGATCCCTTTTATAGGGATACACAATCGATGACATCACACCTACAGCCACACCCCCTACAGTTGTAAACACACATTAGGGAACACCTACAGCGCCCCCTTGTGGTTAACTCCCAAACTGCAAATGTCATTTTCACAATAAACAATTTTAAATGCATTTTTTGCTGTGAAAATGACAATTGTCCTAAAAATGTGTCAAAATTGTCAAAAGTGTCCGCTATAATGTCGCAGTCACAAAAAAAATCGCTGATCTCCACCATTAGAAAAAAAAATGTAATAAAACTATCCCCTATTTTGTAAACGCTATAAATTTTGCGCAAAAAAACAACTATTATTGCGATTTTTTTTCCCAAAAATAGGTAGGAAAATATGTATCGGCCTAAACTGAGGAAAATTTTTTTTTTATATATTTTTGGGGGATATTTATTATAGCAAAAAGTAAAAAATATTGCAATTTTTTCAAAATTGTCGCTCTATTTTTGTTTATAGCGCAAAAAAATGCAGAGTTGATCAAATACCACCAAAAGAAAGCTCTATTTGTGGGAAAAAAAGGACGCCAATTTTGTTTGGGAGCCACGTCGCACGATTGAGCGATTGTCTGTTAAATCGACGCAGTGCCGAATCGCAAAACCTGGCCGGGTCCTTTAGCTGAAGTGGTTAATAAAAAAATATATATAATTTTTTTTTATAAAAATAAAAAAAGGGGGAACTCTGGGCCCTTTAATAATATATATATATATATATATATATATATAAATATATATATATATATATATAAATATATATATATATATATATACTGTATATATATATATATATATATATATATATATATAAAATAAAAAAATGATTTTTTTATAAAAATAAAAAAGGGGGACCTCTGGGCCCTTTAATAAAAATAAAAAAATAATAAAAAATTATATATATATAAAAAAGGGGGGGTTACCATCCGGGGCCCTCTGGGCTCTTTTAGTAAAAAAAAAAAAAAATATGTAAAAAATAAATAAAAATGTTTTAATAAAAAAAAAAAAAAAGAGGGGGGGGGGGTCGCCATCTGGACCATTACAGGTGTACTGCCTGTACCCCCCTGATAGTGGCCATGATCAGCACTTAAAAAAAATCCCTGGCCGGTGACACGAAAGGGGGTGAATAGGGGGCAGCGGCGGGAACTTTATAGATTAATGCTATGCATGAATCTAGCCATTATGCATATAGGGGGTGGCGAGGATAGGTGGGGCGGCGCCTCTAATGGACGGGCCCGCCCCTTACTTTGGTCCTGAAAAAGAAAGATAAGTTAAAATCATAGGTAGTTGATTTTCGCACCATTGAATATAGAAACATTGGTCAGTTCACCCTGCAATTTACAACTTCCTAGCTCAATTTTCTTCTGGGTAAGGCTCAATACTCATCAGCGCCACCTTGTATCTGGAACAGGAAGTGAAGAAAAATTTCCCCAATGGACAAAATCAAAAAAAAATAAATCTGGAAGGGGTTTTTAAACTTTCAGTACTTGTATCTTGTATAACTGCTTTAATACATTTTTTTTTCTTCGCCAATTATAGCTGACTGTCCACCTAACCAAGTACCGGGCTGCGACCCGTGTGAAATGCCACACTGCTCCGACATTGCAAATCCACCCAAATTTCGATGTTTTGGTTGTATGTTAGATGGCTGCATCTGCAAGCCGGGCTATTACTTTCAGGGCGACAAATGTGTCCCAGCATCTCAATGCAGAATTAAGTGTCCACAAAACAAGGTCTTCCAAGCCTGCTCCAAGACGCCCATCGCCTGCGGCCAATTGTTTTCCAAGGAAGAGAACGAGAAGAAATGTGTGCCCCGTTGCGTATGCAAACCCGGATATATTCTGGCTGAAAAAGGCAGCAAGGAATGTATCCCAATAAGAAAGTGCATGAGCTCAAGACACTAACAGTAGGCGTGATGTTCATACCTCCGACCAACAGATGTCACTGTTTGCAGTTGTTTTATAATGCTTTCTATGCTCTGTCATGTTAATTCCATTTCCTGTTCCTGTTCCTGTTCCTGTTCCTGTTCTTGTTCTTATTAACTCAGGAGGCTGCGTTTGTTTTATGGATGCCTGATATTGTTAATAAAAAGCACGTTATAACTTATTTGTCTCCGAGACTAAATGATACAACAATAGGAGGCTAACGAGGATCTTCAACAATATGTTGATTTGTCTGGTGCAAAATATACAGAAAATTATGGACAAAAAATAAAACAATTTAGTCCATTGTGTACTTTCTAACCACTTGTCGACCAGCGCACAAATGTATACGGACAGGCAAATGAGCGTACAGCATAGGCGTGCGCACATTGTGTGCCTGGGCACATCCTAATCACCACGTGCAGGGCCGTTTGAAGACATTTTGGGGCAGCAAGCAAAAAAAAAGTGACTTTTCAAGTTGAGAAGCGGGCACGCACACGCCGGCATATGTTGGTGTCCACACAGGGGCCCCAGCAGGCCCTTGCCGCATCGCTGCGTCCTCCTGCAGTCCGGTCGGCCGTGTACCATAACCGCTCGGTAGAGGAGATTCAGTTTGCTGTGCCCGGGGCCGGACTGAAACACTCAGTGTGCACTTCCTGTCAGACCGGCCGGGAACAGGAACCTGAATCTCCTGTACCGCACGGTTATGGTACAAGGCCGACCGGACTGCAGGAGGATGCAGCGGTGTGGCAAGGGCCCTCCCTGCTGGGGCCCCTGGCCAGCTCGGGGCTCAAGGCAATTGCTTGCTTTGCCTGTTGGGTTCCGACGGGCCTGACCACGTGTGATGCTCCTTCTTTCTGGTGACCCCTGTTTCCACCCTGAAGTGCTTCCAGCTTCCCTCTTCTCCTTTCCCACTGGCTGCTGCAGGGGATGTTTCAGGATGAAGTGCAGGGGAAGGGGCCAGTATGTATTTCATTTACCAGCCCCTTCCTTTTCTAAATGAACACAGTGAGCGATCTGTACCGATCGCTCTTGTGTTCATTCTTAACTGAGCATAGTGAACTATGTTTACTATGCTTCAGTTTGTGAATGAACAGGAAGCCCCTCAGCACAGACCACTTCCTGTTTGTGTACTGTCCAGTGCAGCTGAGGCTGCAGAAAAAGGTACTGATGAATCTATGTCCTCAAATTCTTTCTCTGTCTCAAAAGTGAGAGACATCAGGGGTCTAACTTGTTATTGAAAAGAAAAAGGTTGCTAACAACATACAGGAACATATGATACAGCATAGGGAGAGGCATAGGGAGATAAGGCACATAGCTGCCCGTGTTACAGGCATTCAGGTAGAAAATAATGTGGGCCGTCTCCATACCCCTAGGCAATAGCAAACACAGAGCTGAGGTCGAGGTTGCCATATCATAATAACATAGATTAGTACACTGCAAAACATTGAGGATGGGGGAGATCACAAGGGTACCTCCAAGAGGAGGGAGAAAGGAATTAGAGGCGGGAAAAAATAAAACAAGAGATAAAAAAATAAAAATAAAAAATAAGATGGGGGGGGTAAAGAGAGAGGGAGAGGGAAGGGTCATCGAGTTAGCTCATTTACCTGGTCACGATTGGTCCTCCCGGAGGTGCCATCAGGGGTCTTTTTAACCCTTGATACTTCACCAAAGACTCCCAACGGGGCTCCTAAATTATTAAAAAAAAAAATTATACTTAAAAAAAAAAAAAAACATTCCACTGCTTTGCTGATACACACACATGTGGGTTTATGCTCTGGGGTGCACACCCTAATGCAATAGGCTGCGCACACCTATGGCGTACAGGTACGTCCCTTTAAATTTGCTTCCCGGCGGGGCGCGCATGACCCTGCCCCAAGCTCCGATACCGTGCCCGCGACAATGGCAGACTCGATATCCGCCATTGTCTTGCGATCGTGTCACGAAGGTGTAAGAACATTACCCCATTCTTCCTAGTGACAGGACACTGATCGTCTGTTCCCTCTCATGGGGACAGCGATCGGTGATGTGTCACTCATAGCCACACCCCAAAACAGTTAGAATCACTCCCCAGGACACACTCAACCCCTTCCTAGCCCCCTAGTGGTTAACCCCTTCCCTGCCAGTGTCATTTATACAGTAATCAGTGCATTTGTATAGCTGTGATCGCTGTATAAATGTGAATGGTCCCAAAATAGCGCCAAAAGTGTCCGATGTGTCAGCCATAATGTCGCAGTCACAATAAAAATCTCTGATCGCCGCCATTACTAGTAAAAAAAAAAAATATTAATAAAAATGCCATAAATCTATCCCCTATTTTGTAAACGATATTTGCTATTTTGCGCAAGTCAGTCGATAAACACTTATTGCAATTTATTTTACCAAAAATAGGTAGAAGAATACGTATCGACCTAAACTGAGGAAAAAAAAAATATATATTTTTGGGGGATATTTATTAAAGCAAAAAGTAAAAATTATTGCTTTTTTTTTTTTAAATTGTCGCTCTATTTTTGTTTATAGCGCAAGAAATAAAAGCCGCAGAGGTGATCAAATACCACCAAATGAAAGCTCTATTTGTGGGGGGGGGGGAAAGGACGCCAATTTTGTGTGGGAGCCGCGTCGCACGACCGCGCAATTGTCAGTTAAAGCGACGCAGTGCCGAATCACAAAAAGCGCTCTGGTCTTTGGCCAGCCAAATGGTCTAAAAGTAAAAAAACTGAAGTCGTTAATACAAGCTGTGAATGTCATAGCAATATTACTGGAATTGTTTTGTCCCTGGTATGAATTTCCTGATTGTGTAGCCAAATAAAAAAAAAATACAATATTGTATATTAGTACAATTAGTACAATTAACCCAAGGGGTGGAATCCAAGCCAATGACAGAAGCCGGAATCAGTCACATGATTCACATATACTGTGTATCCAAAAGTGAAACCTTCCAAACCACATATAATGAGTCACATGGCGCGCGGCCAGAATTGCGAGTGTCACATCACTGTACATATCACACCGTACAATGTTACCAGTGGAGGGTAAAAGACGAGGACAGGCGGAGGCGGATGTGATTGGCTGTGTCCTGCGTCAGCTCTGAATATACAAATTAATCACTACACACAATCCATTCACAATACAATTGCAATCATGGTGTTGTAATCTCCTGTATGAATGCAATACCATCTTATAAGAACATTAGAGGTGACAAAGAATTTACTGTCATATGATGTGGCAATCAGTGATTGCAAAATAACCAGCAAGGTAATATTAGCAAAGAGTTTAGACCTTATAAAAAGAAGGGGTGGCTGAGCGACCCGAACACACACTGTACATTGCAGGACAAGGTAACTGTTACTATTATTATTATTATTAGTATTATATGTTTTATTATTATTGTGTGCATAAGTAATAACAGTGGTGGTGTATTATTAGTAGTAGTAGTAGTATTATTTGTCTTCTTATTGAAAATATCAGTATTAGCAGTGGTTGTTTTTATTATTATTATTATTATTATTATTATTATTATCTGTAATTTGATTATTAATATTATTATTTGTACTTTTATTATTATTATTATTATTATTAGTAGTAGTAGTAGTAGTAGTACTGTATGTATAAGTGTTAACATAGATGGTGTATTAGTAGTAGTAGTAGTACTATTATTGTTATTTTGTACTATAATTTGTATTATTATTAATGTTTTACTGTATTTGAAGGGAGGAATTGTATTTTAAGAAGGTACATTTTTATTGGGTGAAGGCATGCTGGGAGTTGGTTTTATCCCACACTCGCTCCAATATTATTATTATTATTATTATTATTATTTGTCTTCTTATTGAAAATATCAGTATTAGGAGTGGTTATTTTGAATTATTATTATTATTATTATTATTTTTACTATTATTATCTGTAATTTGATTATTAATATTATTATTTGTACTTGTATTATTATTATTATTATTTTTATTAGTACTGTATGTATAAGTGTTAACATAGATGGTGTATTAGTAGTAGTAGTAGTAGTAGTGGTTGTAGTAGTAGTACTATTGTTGTTATTTTGTATTATAATTTGTATTATTATTAATGTTTTACTGTATTTGGAGGGAGGAATTGTATTTTAAGAAGGAGATTTATATTGGGTGAATGCATGCTGGGAGTTGGTTTTATCCCACACTCGCTCCAATATTATTATTATTATTATTATTATTATTATTATTATCTGTAATTTGATTATTAATATTATTTGTACTTGTATTATTATTATTATTATTAGTAGTAGTAGTAGTAGTACTGTATGTATAAGTGTTAACATAGATGGTGTATTAGTAGTAGTAGTAGTAGTAGTAGTAGTAGTAGTAGTAGTGGTGGTGGTAGTAGTAGTACTATTGTTGTTATTTTGTATTATAATTTGTATTATTATTAATGTTTTACTGTATTTGGAGGGAGGAATTGTATTTTAAGAAGGAGATTTATATTGGGTGAATGCATGCTGGGAGTTGGTTTTATCCCACACTCGCTCCAATATTATTATTATTATTATTATTATTATTATTATTATTATTATCTGTAATTTGATTATTAATATTATTTGTACTTGTATTAATATTATTATTATTAGTAGTAGTAGTAGTAGTACTGTATGTATAAGTTTTAACATAGATGGTGTATTAGTAGTAGTAGTAGTAGTAGTGGTGGTAGTAGTAGTACTATTGTTGTTATTTTGTATTATAATTTGTATTATTATTAATGTTTTACTGTATTTGGAGGGAGGAATTGTATTTTAAGAAGGAGATTTATATTGGGTGAATGCATGCTGGGAGTTGGTTTTATGCCACACTCGCTCCAATATTTTTGACGGATGTTCGCTCAATCTTGTCTAGCATACACACGGTGACAACACTACGACGAGCCGAGAAAATTAAGTTCAATGATTCCGAACATGCGTCAAATTAATTTCCGAGCATGCGTAGAATTTTTGATGTGTTGAATTCTGTACACACGATCGGAATTTCCGACAACAACTTTTGTTGTCGGAAAATTTGAGAATCAGCTCTCAAATTTTTGTTGTCGGAAAGCAGATGTCCGATGGAGCCGACACACAGTCGGATTTTCCGACAACAATCTCACATCGAACATTTGTTGTCGGAAAATTCTGACCATGTGTATGCGGGGTGATTTCAGTACTGTCAGTCTAGATGTCAGTTTTGTTTGGCAGATGTGGTGATTTCTCGAAGCTCGGGTCGGGTAGCCGCTGCCAAATTATTCTGCTCATTTCCACACCACATTTTTATTTTGGCTTTTGATTTGCTCTTCTTATAATGTTGTAATTGGGATTTTATTGCAGATACAGATCAGCCATGTCCATATCCAGGTGTCAGATGGGGATCCAGCTTCTGATGTTGGGTGAGTCTTCTTTATCACATAGAGACATTTTTGGATAATTGCTGTATATGTATATGTTTATGTATAAGTATATGTATATGTTTATGTATATGTATTGTATATGTTTATATTTATGTTTATGTTTATGTTTATGTATATGTTTATGTATATGTATTGTATATGTTTATGTTTGTTTATGTTTATGTATATGTACATGTAGATGTATATGTTTATGTATATGTATATGTCTATGTATATGTTTATGTTTATGTATATGTGTATGTATATGTGTATGTTTATATATATGTTTATGTGTATGTATATGTTTATGTATATGTATATGTTTATGTATATGTTTATGTATATGTATATGTTTATGTATATGTTTATGTTTATGTTTATGTATATGTATATGTTTATGTATATGTTTATGTATATGTATATGTTTATGTATATGTTTATGTTTATGTTTATATATATGTTTATGTGTATGTATATGTATGTGTATATGTTTATGTATATGTTTATGTGTATGTATATGTATATGTATATGTTTATGTTTATGTTTATGTATATGTGTATGTATATGTATATGTTTATGTATATGTTTATGTATATGTATATGTATATGTATATGTGTATGTATATGTGTATGTTTATGTATATGTTTATGTATATGTATGTGTTTATGTATATGTTGATGTATATGTAGATGTATATGTTTATGTATATGTATATGTTTATGTTTATGTATATGTGTATGTATATGTGTATGTTTATATATATGTTTATGTGTATGTATATGTATATGTATATGTTTATGTATATGTTTATGTGTATGTATATGTATATGTATATGTATATGTTTATGTATATGTTTATGTATATGTTTATGTTTATGTATATGTTTATGTTTATGTATATGTATATGTTTATATATATGTTTATGTGTATGTATATGTATATGTTTATGTATATGTTTATGTGTATGTATATGTATATGTTTATGTATATGTATATGTATATGTTTATGTATATGTATATGTATATGTGTATGTATATGTATATGTGTATGTATATGTTTATGTATATGTATATGTATATGTGTATGTGTATGTATATGTTTATGTATGTACTGTATGTACCCATCCTCTGATATAAATTCAGATTTTTGTTTGTTCTCACTTCTCAGCTTCCAGCGCGCTTCTGATTGGGGAAAGCCAAGCTGCCACCACACGTAAGTAAAAAGTATTTCTTGGTGGCACATATAAACACCGACTTATGTATTTCTTCTTTTTATGGACAGATAGGAACAAACAATCTGTATCTTCTCCCCTGTCAGAACAGGGATTTGTGTGTTTACAAATCCCTGTGCTGGCTCTCGTGCCCGAGATTGCGGGTGGGCGTACGAGCGTGCACGCTTGCGCCTACTATGGGTTATAAAGGGGGCAACTTACCCATACGGGGAGTTTTGCGGGAAGGTGCCACATATAAAGACCGACTTGTTGTATCTCTGCTTTTTATGGACATTAAGGGGGTTCTTTGGTACATTTTGGTTATTCAGCTCCATCATTCTTTCCATTTTGCTTTTTCCACTGTAGAAGTTCCATGCCCTCCTAACTCCTCCTACGGCTGGATCCTACGAATCTCCTTGCTACAGTAGCTGTAAAACCCCTTCACCTCACCGCCTGCACTGGGCTTCAATGAGGCTTCGATGAGGCTTTGATAAGGCTTCAGTGGGGCTTCGATGAGGCTTTAGTGGGGCTTCGATGAGGCTTTAGTGGGGCTTCAAAGAGGCTACGGTAGGGCTTCGATGAGGCTTTGATGGGGCTTCTGTGGGGCTTCAATGAGGCTTAGATGAGGCTTCAATGGGGCTTAGATGAGGCTTCAATGGACTTCGATGAGGCTTTGGTGGGGTTTCAATGAGGCTTCAGTAGGGCTTCGGTGGGGCTTTGATGAGGCTTCGCTGGGGCTTCAATGAGGCTTTGGTGAGGCTACAGTGGGGCTTCGATGAGGCTTTGGTGGGGCTTCGTTGGGCTTCGATTAGGCTTCGGTGGGGCTTCAATGATGCTTCAATGAGGCTTTGATGAGGCTTCAGTGGAGCTTCCATGAGGCTTCGGTGGGGCTTCAATGAGGCTTCGGTGGGACTTCAAAAAGGCTTCGGTGGGGCTTCATGAGGCTTCAATGAGGCTTCGGTGGGGCTTCAATGGGGCTTCAATGAGGCTTCGGTGGGGCTTCAATGAGGCTTCGGTGGGGCTTCAATGTGGCTTCATGGGGCTTTGATGAGGCTTTGGTGGGGCTTCAATGAGGCTTCGGTGGGGCTTTGGTGGTGCTTCGTGGGGGTGCCACATATAAAGACCGACTTGTTGTATCTCTGCTTTTTATGGACAGTAAGGGGGTCCTTTGGTACATTTTGGTTATGTTCTCTGGTTATTCAGCTCCATTATTCTTTCCATTTTTCTCTTTCCACTGTAGAATTTCCGTGCCCTCCTAACTCCTCCTACGGCTGCAGATCTCCATGCTACAGTAGCTGTGACACCCTCCACCTCACCGCCTGCACTGAGAAGTGTACCCCGGCCTGTACGTGTAATGAAGGGTTCGTCTTCCAATCATTGGAGTCGGGTTTCTGTGTGCCCGTCACCACTTGTAACGTGAGCTGTCAGGAAAACGCCCACTTCGCGCCGTGTTACCGGACCCCCCTGCTGACTTGCGCCAATCTGGGGATCCACTATCAACCTTCTCGGTTCTGCATGCCCCGCTGTGTGTGCAATGACGGGTACGTCCTGTCCAATGAGCCCAATCCCCGGTGTATAAACCAGAAGAAGTGCCCACTGTGAAATAAAAAATGACATTGTAGCTTATATTTACTGAAAACCTGCAGAATCTATCTGTGTTATGTCCTATATCAGTGATGGCGAACCTTGGCACCCCAGATGTTTTGGAACTACATTTCCCATGATGCTCTACTATACTACAGAGTGCCAGAGGATCATGGGAAATGTAGTTTCAAAACATCTGGGGTGCCAAGGTTCGCCATCACTGTCCTATATGTACCTGTAATTCTTCTTTAGGGCTAGTTTAAACTTGCTTCAAAACAAAGCTTCGGACAGGCTTTGTTAAAGATCTCTGGATGCCAGTGAAAGCTCCTGTTACTAAATAAAATGGTTAGCTTACAGTCCTGTTTACACCTTGGTCTTGCTTGGTGCTTCGATGAGGCTTCGGTGGAGTTTCAATGAGGCTTCGATGAGGCTTTGGTGGAGCTTCGGTGGGGCTTTGATGAGGCTTTGGTGGGGCTTCGGTGAGGCTTTGGTGGGGCTTTGATGAGGCTTCGGTGGGGCTTCGGTGGGCTTTGGTGGGGCTTCGAAGAGGCTTTGGTGGGGCTTCAGTGGGGCTTTGATGAGGCTTCGGTGGGCTTTGGTGGGGCTTTGATGGGGCTTTGGTGGGGCTTCAGTGGGGCTTTAATGAGGCTTCGGTAAGGCTTTTGTGGGGCTTCAATGAGGCTTCGGTGGGGCTTCAGTGGGGCTTTGATGAGGCTTCGGTGAGGCTTTTGTGGGGCTTTGATGAGGCTTCGGTGGGGCTTTGTGCGGCTTCAATGAGGCTTCGGTGGGGCTTCAGTGGGGCTTCAACGAGGCTTTGATGAGGCTTCGGTGGATCTTCGATGAGGCTTTGGTGGGGCTTTCGATGAGGCTACTGTGGGGCTTCCATGAGGATTTGGTGGGGCTTCCTGGGACTTTGTGGGGCTTCAATGAGGCTTCATTGGGGCTTTAATGATGCTTTGATGAGGCTTCGGTGGGCTTCGATGATGCTTCAATGGGGGTTCGATGAGGCTTTGCTGGGGCATTTGTGGGGCTTCAATGAGGCTTTGATGGGGCTTCGTGGGGCTTCAATGAGGCTTCAATAAGGCTTTGGTGGTGCTTTGATGAAGATTTTGTGGGGCTTCGATGAAGCTGCGGTGAGGCTTCAGTGATGTTTTGGTGAGGTTTGGTTGAGGCTTCGGTGGGGCTTCAGTGGGGCTTCAAGTGAGCTTTGCCATAGACTTCTATGGAGGCTTTGAAGAAGCTTTGAAGCACCACTGAAGCTACATGGGGTATAATTCTTGAAGCAAAACCAAAGCAAAGCAAAGAAAAAGCAAGGTGTAAACAGGACGTGTCCGGTGGTCATCGCAACTGCCGGCCGCGCACATCGGGTCCCCCCGCTTTGGGCCGCATGCGCCTGCTATAGCGCTTTAAAGACCCAACGTACAGCTATGGCAATTTGCGGGAGAGAGATCCAACCTGCCACGGTATAATGACGGCGGCTGGTCGCCTAGTGGTTCAATACCACCAGAAGAAAGCTCTATCTGTCTCCGAAAAAAATATAAAAAAAATTGGCCTGGGCAAGAGGGGGGAAAAAGTGCCCCGTAGGCAAGTATTTAATGATAGAACCAAACTGAGAAATTTCAAAGTGGATTCAGTCAGCTGCTTGAAAATATTTTTTTTTCTCCGTTTTTAAGAAATGTACTGTGATGACTGACTTAGTAAAAGCTGTACATGGTGCATGGATTTGTATGACAGCCAATCACAAAAGAGGAAATAAAATATTTTTATAACCAAACTCGCTTGCGTCTTTACTACGGTGTACTGTCCAGTTATTGGATCATCTATGACCAGACCCAAGCAAATTGCATATTGTAATCTCAGTCTTCTGCAAACTTCTGTATATACTCGAGTATAAGCCAAGTATTTCAGCACATTTTTTTGTGCTGAAAAAGCCCCCCTCGGTTTATACTTGAGTGAGGGTGCCACTTACTGCTCTCCGGTCTCTCTGGGGCTGCTTTGAGCTATTGTTGCGACAACCTCTAGAGGTCTAACAGTGGCCTGCAGTGTTTCGGAGTCGCCGCCGTTTTGTTATGGCCGCGGCTCAAACCTGACAGTACAGTGGACAGCGGGAGACCGTAAACAAGGTGAGGCTGCAAATGGGCACAGAGAGGCTGCAGAGGGGCACAGCGAGGCTGCAGAGGGGCACAGCGAGGCTGCAAAGGGAAACAGTGAGGCTGAAAAAAAGGCACAGTGAGACTGCACATAGACACAGTGAGACGGCAGATGGGCATAGTGAGGCTGCAGATGGTCACAGCGAGGCTAAAAATGGGCACAGTGGGGTTGCAAATAGACATAGTGAGACAGCAGATGGGCACAGATGGGTACAGTGAGGCTCCAGATGAGCACAGTGAGGCTGCAAATGGGCACAATGAGACTGAAGATGAGTACAGATGGGCATAGTAAAGCTGTAGATGGTCACAGCGAGGCTAAAAATGGGCACAGTGGGGTTGCAAATAGACATAGTGAGACAGCAGATGGGCACAGATGGGTACAGTGAGGCTCCAGATGAGCACAGTGAGGCTGCAAATGGGCACAATGAGACTGAAGATGAGTACAGATGGGCATAGTGAGGCTGTAGATGGGCTCAGTGAGGCTGAAAATTGGCACAGTAAGGCTGCAGATGGGCACAGCGAGGCTTCAGAGGGGCACAGTGAGGCTGCAAAGGGAAACCGTGAGGCTGAAAATGGGCACAGTGAGGCTGCAAATAGGCACAGTGAGACGGCAGAGGGGCACAGTGAGGCTGCAAAAGGAAACTGTGAGGCTGAAAATGGGCACAGTGAGGCTGCAAATAGGCATAGTGAGACAGCAGATGGGCACAGATGGGTACAGTGAGGCTGCAGATGGGCACAGTGAGGCTGCAAATGGGCACAGTGAGACTGAAGATGAGCACAGATGGGCATAGTGAGGCTGCAGATGGGCTCAGTGAGGCTGAAAATTGGCACAGTGAGGCTGCAGATGGGCACAGTGAGGCTGCAGATGGGCACAGAAGGGCACAGGGAGGCTGCAGATGGGCACAGTGAGGCTGCAAATGGGCACAGTGAGGTTAAGCATTTCCAAAATATGCAGAGGCCCCTCCAAACTATGGTGGTCAGGTGTTTCCAGAAGTATGTGGACCCCCTCCAAACTATGGTGGTCAGGTGTTTCCAGAAGTATGTGGACCCCCTCCAAACTATGGTGGTCAGGTGTTTCCAGAAGTATGTGGACCCCCTCCAAATGATGGTGGTCAGGTGTTTCCAGAAGTATGTGGACCCCCTCCAAATGATGGTGGTCAGGTGTTTCCAGAAGTATGAGGACCCCCTCCAAAGATGGCGGTCAGGTTATTCCAGAAGTATGAGGACCCCCTCCAAAGAAGGTGGTCAGGTGTTTCCACAAGTATAAGGACCCCCTCCAAATGATGGTGGTCAGGTGTTTCCAGGAGTATGTGGACCCCCTCCAAATGATGGTGGTCAGGTGTTTCCAGAAGTATGAGGACCCCCTCCAAAGATGGTGGCCAGGTGTTTCCAGAAGTATGAGGACCCCCTCCAAAGAAGGTGGTCAGGTGTTTCCACAAGTATGAGGACCCCTCCAAATGATGGTGGTCAGGTGTTTCCAGAAGTATGTGGACCCCCTCCAAATTATGGTGGTCAGGTGTTTCCAGAAGTATGAGGACCCCTCCAAATGATGGTGGTCAGGTGTTTCCAGAAGTATGAGGACCCCTCCAAATGATGGTGGTCATGTGTTTCCAGAAGTATGTGGACCCCCCTCCAAATGATGGTGGTCAGGTGTTTCCAGAAGTATGAGGACCCCTCCAAATGATGGTGGTCATGTGTTTCCAGAAGTATGAGGACCCCTCCAAATGATGGTGGTCAGGTTTCTAGTGAAGAGTACTATTAAAACTACAGCAAACAAAGATATTTCCAAAATCACGTGAAAACCCCCTGAAATCATGGTGGTAAGGTGTTTAGCATAAATATGTGAACTCCCTTCAAATGATGGTTGAAATATCTTTTTCCTAAATTAGGTGAAGGCCCCTTCAATAAAGGTGGTTAGATGTTTACAGAGGGAAAGTGGAACCCTTCAACTGAAAGCGGCTAGGCGTTTCCAAAAGTATACTGTATGGAGACTCCTCCAAATGATGATGGTCAGGTGTTTCCATAAGTATGCGGACCCACCTCCAAATGGTGGTGGTCATGTGTTTCCAGTGAAGGGTACTGTTAACCACTTCAGCCCCGGACCATTTGGCTGCCAAATGACCGGGCCACTTTTTGCGATTCGTCACTGCATCAGTTTAACAGACAATTGCGCAGACGTGCGACGTGGCTCCGATACAAAATTGACGTCCTTTTTTCCCCACAAATAGAGCTTTCTTTTGGTGGTATTTGATCACCTCTGTGGTTTTATGTTTTGCCCTATAAACAAAAATAGAGCGACCATTTTGAAAAAAATGCAATATTTTTTACTTTTTGCTATAATAAATACCCCCCAAAAATATATTAAAAAAAAAATTCACCCAATCAAATACACACAATAACATGCTAAACAGGATTTTTTAGAAATACAATTAAATAAAAGTATTTTATAAGGCAAATTAAACAAAAAAAAAATGAAAAAATAACTTTTATTAAATAAAAAACAAAAAAACTAACCAAAACAAACTTCTAATAAAAAAAAATAACAATGATAATAATAATGCTACAGTAGCATGTATTTTTTTTTAAATAGAAGTTTGTTTTGTTTTTTTTGTTTTTTCATTTGATAAAAGTTTTATTTTTTATTTTTATTTTATTTAATAAGCACGAATCTTTTTTTTAAGCTTCATTTTAAATTTCAATGTCTTTTGTGTACATCATGACGCACCATTTATCAGATGGTACACCTCATTGTTACACAGGGGTGAAGCTGACATAGAAACTGCAGCACACAATGCAGGGGCATAACAACCTTACAGGTGAAAAATCGATCAACTCCCCTGATAGGGTGCTGGCCGATCTTGAAATGTATCAGTTTAACTCAGAAGGTAACAAAGGTGAGTGCTATTTATTCCTCTAATCCTTCGTGTTTCTTTACCAAAAAGATACTTATTGTGTTTGTATACTTTTTGAAAGAAAACTGTTACATTTTCAATTTAAAAGGATTCTTTTCAAAATGAAACTGTTACATTTTCAATGTTTACATTTTCAATTCCAAGGGATATTTTTTAAAAGGAAACTGTTACATTTTCAATTTAAAAGGATTCTTTTCAAAATGAAACTGTTACATTTTCAATTTAAAAGGATTCTTTTCAAAATGAAACTGTTACATTTTCAATGTTTACATTTTCAATTCCAAGGGATATTTTTTCAAAGGAAACTGTTACATTTTCAATTTAAACGTTTTTTTTTTTCAAAATGAAACTGTTACAATTTCAATGTTTAAATTTTTAATTCCATGGGATGTTTTTCAAAAGGAAACTGTTACATTTTCAATTCCAATGGATATTTTTCAAAAGGAAACTTAAATTTTCAGTATTTTCAACCTAAAATTACTTTGAAATTGTTTTTTCCACTGAGCCAGAGACCCGAAAGACACACAAGAATTGGCACAAGACTTTTTGCTTGTTAGTTATACCTCAAACAATTTAAAAAAATGTATATAGGCATTATTCATATTTATTGTGTTCACCATTTGCTTACATTGGTGGTTTATTGATAGTATTATAGTATTAGTATCATTACTGAATACCTATAATTCCAGTGATTACATTTTTTTTCTTTGCATCCCTTTTTAAAAGTAATTATTTTAAAACTTTAAGTCAAGTAAACGAAAGGGAAAAAAAGGGAAAAAAAAAAACATTTACCGTGTTTAATTTCTAGATTATTAACAGAGTTAAAAAAAATGAAATGGAAAATCTTCTGCTATCTATTTATAACAGGTAAGATAACAATTTAAATGTATTTTAAACAATTTAATATTAGTGAAAAAGTCCTTACATTTAATGTATAATTATGTAATTATATTGTGTCTACAGTAATTCTGTCATGCATCGACGCATCGTGATGTAACAAAATTATCATTTTAAAAATGATTAAAAAGGCACAAATGTAAACAAATATGAGTTATATAGAAATATTTCAGTGTTGAACATTTTTTTATTTATTTATTTAAAACAATTTAATATTAGTGAAAAAGTCCTTACATTTAATGTATAATTATAATTGTGTAATTATATTGTGTCTACAGTAATTCTGTCATGCATCATGATGTAACAAAATTGTGATTTAAAAAATGATTAAAAAGGCAAAAATGTAAACAAATATGAATTATATAGAAATATTTCAGCGCTGAAAAGTTTATTGTTTTGGATTTCAAATAATTGATCACATAGAACAGATGCTTATGTCAAAGTTCTCTTTGGGACTTGAGACTCCTGGTTTAAAAAAAAAAAATACAAAAATCACAAATAAAAAAAACAAACATATATTTAATAACATTTTGCTAGCAGAACAAAAGCAGCACCGCTCAGCCATCATTTGACGGTGGGCGGGCGGCAAGTGGTTAAAATCACTGCTCCTGCATAAAATATATCTTTTTTTTTTTATTGTTGCATTGATACATGTCCCCCATGGCAGTACCAAGGGCCCCATGGATATAAGCCTTCAAAATGGACACTTTTCATTTTTCAAACGGGGTTCAGGTCCAAACTTTTGCGGAGTTCGAGAGTTCTGGCGTAAATGGAGCCGGGGGGTGGGGGTTGGCCCAACTCTACTAGCATGTCTTTGGAGTGCCCAAGGAAACTCCAAGACGGTAGTGCCATGGTTGGGCTTTTCTTTTTTGGCTGGTATGTAAATCTGATCAACCTAAAATGTAGTATATTTGTTTTTGGCCCTTTCCTTTTTTTATTTTTTTTTTATTTTAATTCTATATTTTATAAAAAGAATTTTACAAACAAACAAACATAATTCAATTGCATGCGTATCACAAGTACAGCATGTCACAGATCAATTATTTTCTCTTTTTATTTACATAAACTGATGTTTGATAACATTGTTCATAAAATATTTATTTTCCAAATAAAGATCCACAATACTAAAATAATAGTACACTCCGGTGCCTTTTGTTGTAACATTTAATTACCGTTTTGATTTTTTGATTTACAGCTCTGGCAAGCTGCCGAGGCCAAATTTATTATTCTTCGGAAAGCAATGAAAGTGGCAGTAAAGGTATTGTCTAATATGGATAATATGCCGCCCAGAAAAACGGGTTCCTGAGTTGGCTTTTGGTTTTAGGTGGGGGTGGCAGGAGTTGCAATTTCTGTGCACACAGAGAAGGTCAATTTCCTTATTTAGCCAATATAAAAAAAATGTTATCTACAGTGTGTAGTGGGACCTGAGCTATTGGTTCAATGGGATGGCAGGAAATCTTCCTATGGCCTAGTCTTAAATACAATTGAATTTTGTGCTAAAGTGTTTCTTTTATTTTTATTTTTAGTCCTTATACCTTCGTGTTTTTTCACCTTAACCACTTCAGGACCAGAACACGACTATATACATCCTCTTTTTTGAAGAGCGATATCTTGGTAACGGCAGCAGCTGCTGTCACAACCAAGATAGCCATCTCTTCAGGAGCGGGTCCTGTAAATGAAAATGGTGGTCTCCGTGGTGGATTCGCTGCGAGATCACCATTATCGGCGGGCCCCCAATTCCCGCCGCTTACGGGAGCCGTCGGCAGCGGCGGAGGCGATCGGGTCCTTCTCCCTCTGTGGCATGGATACGAGTGAGGGTAAGATGGCCCCCACCCGTCTCCATACCATAGCAGGGCGGAAGCGACGTCAAAATATCAACCCCGCCCATACGTCTTAAAGGGCCATTTTATTTTTGTCATTTTGTCAAATGACAATTTTTTTTATTTTTTTTATTGCATTTTAGCCTAAATATGAGATGTGAGGTCTTTTTGACCCCAGATTTCATATTTAAGAGGACCTGTCATGTTTTTTTCTATTACACAGGATGTTTACATTCCTTGTAATAGGAATAAAAGTGATCCATTTTTTTTTAAACAGTGTAAAAATAAATAAAATCAAGTGAAATAAAACAAAATCATTTTTTTTAAAGCACCCCTGTCCCGATGAGCTTGCGCGCAGAAGCGAATGCATACGTGAGTAAAGCCAACCTATGAAAACGTTGTTAAAACCCACACACGTGAGGTATCGCCGCGATCGTTAGAGCGAGAGCAATAATTCTAGCCCTAGACCTCCTCTGTAACTCAAAACATGCAACCTGTAGAATTTTTTTAAACGTCGCCTATGGAGATTTTTAAGGATAAAAGTTTGACGCCATTGCAGGAGCGGGCGCAATTTTGAAGCGTGACATGTTGGGTATCAATTTACTCGGCGTAACATTATCTTTCACAATATAAAAAAAAATGGGCTAACTTTACTGTTGTCTTATTTTTTTGGTAAAAAAAAGTGTTTTTTTCCCCAAAAACAATGCGCTTTTAAGACCGCTGCGCAAAAACAGTGTGACAAAAAGTCTTGCAATGACCGCTGTTTTATTGTCTAGGGTGTTAGAATTTTTTTTTTAGAATGTTTGGGGGTTCTAAGTAATTTTTCTAGCTAAAAAAGTGTTTTAAAATTGTAAACACCGAGTCTGAAAAACAGTCAAGGTCCTTAAGTGGTTAATGCATCCTATGCATTGTTTTACTCATTCTGAATGTTTATCAATAATATTATTATTTTTTAGAACTTCTGCCCCCTGAAGAGACCGAACTGGTCGAAACGCGTCGGGGCTCAACTTTACAATCATATATATATATATGTATTACCTATGTACACTGTATACAGGAATGCTGACTGCTCACCATTATAAATGTCTTAATGATCTCCAACTTATGTGGGTATTTGGAAATTTTGCAATAAATATTGCTTCATACAACCTCTACTATACTATAATGTTTTACTTTGCTGCCCAAAAGCCCATCTGGGGAACCTTTCTCTCTCTCTTTTTTTTTTTTTATGCATCCTATGCTTAGGCAGGGACTGTGGAGGCAACTGGTATGTATATAAGGAAGATGACAAACATTTAATAACTGTGCTGTTTTTGTACACAGAGTGTCCACACGGCATGGAAATGTCCATTTGTGCAGGGTGCTGGTCCAAATGTCCAACGGAAGGAATTGTTTGCGAGAAAAAAGACTGTGAAGAGGGCTGCGCTTGTAAAGAGGACGGATATCTGAGACACAATGGAATGTGCATTCCATCTTATCAGTGTCCCTTCATTCCCAAAGAAGGTGAGAGATCCATCTATTAACCACTTCAGCCCCGAAAGGTTTACCCCATTCAAGACCAGACCATGCGAAACAGAGCTATGTTATTTTAACTGACTATTGCGCGGTTCTGCAACGCTGTACCCAAATATAACTGACGTCCTTTTTCCTCCACAAACAGAGCTTTCTTTTGGTGGTATTTGAGCACCTCTTCGGTTTTTATTTTCTGTGCTATAAACAAAAATAGAGCGACAATTTAAAAAAAAACACACACAGGGCCAGATCCACAAAGATCTGCTCCGGCGCATCGTATCTGAGATACGCTACGCCGCCGTACCTTACCTGGCTTTAGTTCGAATCCATAAAGATTTTGCGCCGTAAGTTACAGCGGCGTAGAGTATCTCAAGCGGCGTAACGGCGCGGAATTCAAGTTGGGCGGGTAGGGGGCGTGTTTCATTTAAATGAAGTGCGTCCCCGCGCCGATCGAACTGCGCATGCTCTTTTCAGAAATTTCCCGCTGTGCATTGCGCTTTTTTTTACTAGCGTGAATTACGTACATTCCTATTCACGGACGACTTACGCAAAAATAAAAAATAATTCAAATTTCGACGCGGGAACGACGGCCATAATTAACATGGCAAGTCTAACTATACGCCGCAAAAAAGCAGCTTTAACTATACGCCGGAAAAAGCCGGCTAGAGAATGCGACGGCCGCAGGTACGTTCGTGGATAGTCGGAAATAGCTCATTTGCATACTCGACGCGGAAAACGTCGAGAACTCCACCCAGCGGACGCCGAAGTATTGCATCTACGATCCGAAAGCACAATATTTTTTTACTTTTTACTATAAAACATATCCAATAAAAAACATTAAAAAAAATGTTTTCTTTATCAGTTAAGGCCAATAAGTATTCTGCTACATTTTTTTGGTAAAAAAAAAAAAAAAAAACGCAATAAGAGTATATTGATTGGTTTGCACCAGTGTTAATTTCGTCAACTAAAACATTTTTAGTTGACTAACTTAAAAACTTAAAGGGGTTGTAAAGGAAAACATTTTTTCCCCTAAATATCTTCCGTTCCCTTAGTGCAGTCCTCCTTCACTTACCTCATCCTTCCATTTTGCTTTTAAATGTCCTTATTTCTTCTGAGAAATCCTCACTTCCTGTTCTTCTGTCTGTAACTCCACACAGTAGTGCGAGGCTTTCTCCCAGGTGTGGAGTGTCGTGCTCGCCCCCTCCCTTGGACTACCGGAGAGTCAGGATGCCCACTAACACACAGCTCCTTTCTCTATCTGCAACGTAGAGAGCGTCTTGATTTGCCTGCTCGCCCCCTCCCCCCGCAGGAGGCTTTCTCCACATCAGGGATAAAGCCTCGCATTACTGTGTGGAGTTACAGACAGAAGAACAGGAAGTGAGGATTTCTCAGAAGAAATAAGGACATTTAAAAGCAAAATGGAAGGATGAGGTCAGTGAAGGAGGACTGCACTGAGGTAAAGGAAGATATTTAGGAGAAAAATGTTTTACCTTTACAACCCCTTTGATACAATTTTAGTCAACTAAAATACGACTAAAACTAAAACAATTGAGATGACTAAAATACAACTAAAACTGAAATGCCATTTTATTCCAAATACTAAAATGGGACTAAAACTAAAATGCCATTTTAGCCAAAAGACTGATGTCGCGTACACACGATCGTTTTTCATGACGAGAAAAATGCAATTGTTTAAATTGGTCGTTAAAAACCATTGTGTGTGGGCTCCAGAGCATTTTTATCGACGCAAAAAATGGGCATTAAAAATTTAGACCCTCTCGTCGTTTTTCGCGTTGTCATTTTTCTCGTTGTGAAAAACTGTCATGTGTAGGCTTTAACAGCGGGAAAAAAAACATGCATGCTCAGAAGCAAGTAATGAGAAGGGAAATTTGCATAATCAGCCCAAAGGGTGGCGCCGTTCGAATGAAGCTTCCCCTTTATAGTGCCGCCGTACGTGTTGTACGTCACCGTGCTTTGCTCGAGCATTTTTTACCATTGTGTGTATGCAAGGCAGGCTTGAGAGGAATCACGTCGAGAAAAAAGTTGTTTTATTCCATGACATGAATAATAGTCGTGTGTACGCGGCATAAGACTAAAACTAAATTAAAATTTGACTTCAAAATAAACACTGGTCTGTAATGCATGTTTACACCTTAATACCATAAATCAGGGGTCTTCAAACTTTTCAAACAAAGGGCCACTTTATTGTCCTTCAGACTTTAGGAGGGCCAGATTGTGTCCAGCAGGGGCAGAAAATGTCCCAGGCCCAGCATCGGTGAGAATAAATATGGCAGGGTTGGTGGTCAATAGGAGGAGGAGTATTCCCCCTACTAGTGGGAGGAATAGTATTCCATCATTGGTATCCATGGAAGATAGCGTTTTCCATTGTTGGTGTCAGTGGGGGGAATAGTGCCTCATATCAGTGGGAGGAATTGTGTCCCAAGGGCCAGACTAAGGCTAGCAAAGGGCCGCAGTTTGGAGACCCCTGCCATAATAATAACATATTTTCAATCCAGCAGTATATAATGAGTTTGGAAATTGTAGAGAAATGCTTAAATATTGCATCACAATTAACTACGCCCATTCGATTTTAATAGCTTATTTTACTTCCTGTCACTTCAAAAAGCTTGTACAATTTTTGCTGGGGCAGCTACCGGGAGGTGATTTCCTACTGACATAGACACGCCCCCAGAACTACATCTCCAAAGAGCCCTTTTCATGTACACGGAAGGAATCAGAAAACTTTAATTCATTTTTTTTCCTCCTATACACATTTTAAGGTGACAAATGTCCAGAGGGCATGGTGTGGAGTTCCTGCTCGGGCTGCAATGACTACTGCAAAATCGAGGGGAATAGATGTGTCCAGGGCTGCAGGATAGGCTGTGTTTGCAAGAAGAAAGACCATCGCATGTATTATAGAACTTGTCGGAGTAAATACGAATGTCAACAAGAGTACCCTTTAGGTAAGATGCCCGGACTTTTGGAAACAAACAAAAAAAAAATGTTATCTGTAGTTTTAGCTCTGGATTGAGAAAAGTGGAAAAGAACCTTAGAAAATAACTTATTCAGGACAAAACCAAATAAGTTATAAGGACAAAAACAGATGACCAATGCTTATAGCACCAATATCCCATGGTATTGAGAGATGAGCACAAACAAATGGGGACTTTTCACATATAATTACACAAAAAGGTACTTTATTATTATTATTATTATTATTATTATTATTATACAGGATTTATATAGCGCCAACAGTTTGCGCAGCGCTTTACATCAGGGAAGACAGTACATTCACAATACAAATTAATACAGGAGGGATCAGAGGGCCCTGCTCGTAAGAGCTTACAATCCCCAAAAGGAGAAAAAGGAAAGGAAAATGAAAAGGAAAGAAAAGAATATGAAAAGCAAATTGAAAATTAAAAGGAAAGGGATAGGAAAAGAAACTGAAAAAGAAGGGAGGTGAAAAATAAAAGGAAAGGGAAATGAGATAAAAAGAAACTAAAAAGGAATATAAAAGTAAATGAAAAGAAAATGTAATGTAATTGAAAATAATATAAAAGGAGCAGTAAAATAAAAGGGGAGGAAAAAAAAAAAGTTAAGTAAAAGGAAAGGGAAAAAAAGGAGCAGGAAATGAAAAAGAAAGAAAAAGGAAAGGAGATGAAATTGAAAAAGAAATGAAAATATAGGGGAGGGGGAGGAAATGTAAAAGGGAAAAGAAATGAAAAGGAAAGAAAATGAAAAGAAAGGAAAATAAATTTGAAAGTGACACGAAAAGGGAAAGGAAATAAAAGGAAACAGAAACAAAAAGAAAACGAGCAGGGAATAAAAGGAAATGAAAAAGAACAGGAAAGAAAAGGAAAGGAGATGAAATAGAAAAGGAAATGAAAAAAAAAAGGAAAATAAAAAGCAAAGAACACAAAAGAAAAGGAAAAGGAAGGGAAAGAAAACAAAATCACAAAGCAAATAAATAAAAATAACAAAGAAAATGAAAAGGAAAGGACAAAGCAAATTAAAAGGACAGAGAACATACAAAGGAAATGAGAGTAAGAGAAAATGTGATGAAAAGGAAAAGAAAAAAAAAAGAGAACAGGAAGTGAAAAGGAAAATCGAAAAATAAGGAAAAGTAAATGAAAGGAAAAAAGTTAAGGAAAATGTATGAGAAGGAAAGGGAAAGGAAAATGAAAGGAGATGAAATAGAAAAGGAAATTAAAAAGAAAGAAAAATTAAAAGAAAAGGCAAAAAAAGGGAGAGAACAAGGAAAATTAAAATAAAAGAAATAGGAAAGTAAATGAAAGGAAAGGGAAATGGATGGGAAAGGGAATAGAAAGTAAAATGTATTCCCTTAGTATTTGTCTTTCTCTTTACAGTTAAATCTTGTCCCGAAGGCACAAAATGGGCTGACTGTGCAAAATGTTCCCAATTCTGTTTCCCTGAGAGCGACTGCGCCAGCAAGTGTTCCCGGGGCTGTGTGTGTCGGGATAGGAGGCTCGCCATAAGCAAGGGAAGGTGCATGAGACCAAAACTCTGCTCTAAGTTCGGTAGGCCGGTAAGTTATTTACTTGCAAAGAATACAAACATACTGCTAACAGTGTAAGAAAATGGACCTACTTTACTGACAGAACAGTGATCTACGTTGTTTACATAGGCAGGCCGCCGTTCTCCCTCTGAACTGAAGGATCGGCGGGTGCTGGTGAGCATCAAGTATGTGGTACCCGTCGATCAGCTCCTGTTGTGTATATTCACAGCAGGAGCGGGCCTGCTGCTGGAGCGCGTGTGCGTCCCAGACCCAGAAGTGTCGGATCTTGTACTAAGTACGTGATCCGGCACAGCCATGTCACTTTGCCAGAAAAGACCGAAAATAATGGTTGAAATTATAGTTAAATTTTGAGAGATTTTCCCTCCAGATTGGCTGAGAAATAACAGCGACACCATTGGCTGTCGCTGCTGTCATACAGAGTCAGTTGGCCAACCGGAGGAGAGAGGGGGTGGGGCCGGATCAGGGGTCCGTGTCTGAGAGCTGTGACTCAGCTCGGGGTGCCCCCCTAGCAAGCTGCTTGCTGAGCAGCTTCATTACCCGCTTGCTGACCAGCGCACAACAATATAAGTTGGCACAATGACACAGCTGCGCAAATGGACGTCCCATTTAAATCGCATGATTGTGGGTGCACGTGCCGCGTGCTCCGTGACTGCGCCCCCAGGCCCTGCGGACTCGGTGTCCACCAGCATCCTGCGATCGTGTCCCGGAGCTGCAGAATAGGGAGATGCCTGCGTAAACAAGGCATTTCCCTGCTCTGCCTAGCAACATGACAGAGATCTACTGCTTCCACCCATCGGAAGCAGTGATCTCTGTCATGTCAGTGGTAGCCCAACCTCCCCCACGAGTAGAATCACTCCCTAGGACACACTTAACCCCTTCATCGCCCCCTAGTGTTTAACCCCTTCCCTGCCAGTGTCATTTACACAGTAATCAGTGCATTTGTATAGCACTGATCATTGTATAAATGTCAATGGTCCCAAAAATGTGTCAAAAGTGTCCGATGTGCCCGCCATAAAGTCGCAGTCACGATAAAAATCGCTGATCGCTGCCATTACTAATAAAAAATATATATATTTTTTAAAGTGCTAGAAATCTATCCCCTATTTTGTAGACGCTATGGCCCAGATTGACAGAGCAATTACGCCTGTCTAACTGGTGTTAGACAGGAGTAATTTCAAATTTCGCGCGCCGTATCACTAGTTTGAATCCTCAAACCATGATACGGCGGCTTCGGGCTTCGACCCGAGAGGCTTACGTCTTCGTCAACTTTCGGATCTACGCTGCGATATTTTTGCGGCCGCTGGGAGGAGTTTGCGTCGTTTTCATGCGTCGGGATATGCAAATTCGTTTTTACGGCGATCCACGAAGATACGAGCGGTCTTCGCAATCGCTTACGTCTATTTTTTTCTACATACTGTTAGAGGAGCTTTTTGCTGGTCTAACAGTGCGTAACCCATGTTAAGTATGGCCGTCGTTCCCGCGTCGAATTTAAAATATATATATTTTTTTTTACGTAACTCGTTCGGGAATAGGAATGTCCGTAAACGACGCTACTCAAGAAAAAATGACGTAACGACGTGATTTCGCGCAATGCACGGCGGGAAATTTGGGAACGGAGCATGCGCAGTTCGATCGCCGCGGGAACGCGCCTATTTTAAATGCTTCACGCCCCCTAATCGCGTATATGGATTGCGCCGGGAGAAATACACTACGCCGCCGTCGTTTACTGGACAAAATCTACCTGGATTCCACGTAGAGCCAGGTAAAATACAGCGGCGTAGTGTATTCGGGAAACGCTACGATAATCTAATTGTATCTGAATCTGGCCCTATAACTTTCGGGCAAACCAATCAATATACGCTTATTGCAATTTTTTTACCAAAAATATGTAGAAAAATTCATATTGGCCTAAACTGAGGAAAAAAATTGTTTAGATATATTTTTTGGGGGTAAAAGTAAAAAATATTGCTTTTTTTTCAAAATCGTCGCCCCTTTTTTATAGCACATAAAAAAATAAAAAACAGCAGAGGTGATCAAATACCACCAAAAGAAAGCTCTATTTGTGGGGGAAAAAAGGACGCCAATTTTGTTTGGGAGCCACGTCGCACGACCGCGCAATTGTCAGTTAAAGCGACGCAGTGCCGAATCGCAAAAAAGTGCTCTGGTCAGGAAAGGGGGTAAATTCTTCCGGGGCTGAAGTGGTTAAGACCAGGTAATGTACAAGGTTTTCATTTTTATGTATTTTATGTTTTTTCTTTTTTTTAAGGGTGTCCATTCTGGGAAGACATGGAAGAGAGGCTAAAATGGAAGGACTACTAAGAACAATATACCACTGAAGACATTTCCCGCAACTCTCACAACTGTTATTTACTCTTGCTTTCTCTTTTTTTTTTGCAATCAAAATATTGTTAAGATTATTTTGTAGTTGACTTTGTGAAATTATCTCTTAGGAAGCAAATAAAAATATTTTAACAAAGTAAAAAAAAAAAAATGTTATGTTAACCACTTAAGACCCAGACCTGGCCCCTTTTTGTGATCCGGCACTGCGTCGCTTTAACTGACAATTGCGCGGTCGTGCGACGTGGCTCCCAAACAAAGTTGGCGTCCTTTTCCCCCCACAAGTAGAGATTTCTTTTGGTGGTATTTGATCACCTCTGCGGTTTTTATTTTTTGCGCTGTAAACAAAAATAGAGCGACAATTTTGAAAACATGTTTTTTTACTTTTTGCTATAATAAATATCCCCCAAAAAATATATTAAAAAAAAAAAAATTCTCTGTTTAGGGCGATACGTATTCTTCTACCTATTTTTGGTAAATAAAATCGCAATAAGCGTCTATTGATTGGTTTGCGCAAAAGTTATAGCGTTTACGAAATAGGGGATAGTTTTATGGCATTTTTATGAATATTTTTTTTTTTTTTAGTAGTAATGGCGACGATCGGCGATTTCTTTCGTGACTGAGGATGGCGGACTCATCGGACAATTTTGACATCGGACACTTTTTGTTATAATTTTTACAGCGAAAAGTGCTATAAAAATGCACTGATAAACAATCAACGCAAATCCCCCTTGTCAGGAGAGCCACCGATCGGCTCTCCTCTACTGAGGAAGAGACGATCAACAGCTCTTCCTGTTTACATCGTGATCAGCCGGGAAGAGCCGGAGGCTCTTTACTGAGATCGGTCTTGCGGTGTGTCAGACTGACACACCACCGATCGCCACGATGCACGCCGCCACGGGCGCGCGGCGGCTGTTATCCTGCAGGACGTCAATAGACGTCCAGTCAGGATAACGAAACGAGTCTGTGCGGCTTAGTGAGCCAAAGAGAAGGACTGCGGTCCAGGAAGGAGGCAGATTAGAATGTCTGCCTAGCAACAAGTGCAGGGAGGTAAAAAAAATGTTTTTTTGGGCATAACTGTATTATATGTTTTAATAGGAACATATTGACGAAAAGTGTGAGTTTAGGGTGGAGCTCCGCTTTAATGCCGCTTTCATTTGTGCCCATGATGGAGTAACTGTCAGTCAAACTATCACAGCACTGAAAACTTGGTAACCAAGGGGTATTACAGGCCGGCACATAAGCGGTTACAGCAGAGTTTGGCGTCATTCTGAGCTCCGTTCCCTAAGATCCGGGATGTGTCAGTCTCGCTCCAGTTGCTGCAGGAAATATTACGGCTCAGGTGAATCGCCACGTATTGCCTTGAGGGACAGGGTGCAGTTTCTAATTGGTCATTTGTTTATAAAATTGGGGCTGTGACTGGTTGTCGAGCGTTGTTATGTGTGTTGCGATTCGTACATCTGGCCAGTGTGTGATGTACAGTTCCTGTGTGATCTATAGAAGAGCCGTACAGAACATTGATTTCCATTGTCTGGGGCTGTCACCTGCTGGGTCAGCTCTTCTGTCTCCGTCCCGAAAGGTAAAATCACTCGCTTTATTTTCCTAATAATAACGACTATGCAGATAGAGAGCGACAAGAGCAACTTAACCAATCCACCTCCTGAAGATTTACCCCCCCTTTCATGACCAGGCCATTTTTTTGTGATATGGCACTGCGTTACTTTAACTGACAATTGCGCGGTAATACCACATCAGTGACGTTGCTAGGAGGGGGTGCGGCACCGGGTGACACCTGCAGAGGGGTGACACCATCCCGAGCGCGGTTGAGGGTCCCGGAGGCAGGGCTCTTCAGCCACAATGTGCCACCGACACGCTATTCCTGAGTGAGGCTCCCAGGGAGTGACAGTCTGAGCAAGCAACTGTCTGGGCGGCTGCACGCTGAAGCCTCTGCCGCTCAGGTGGATGAGGGGGGTCTGTACCGATGGAGGAGGATTATCCGGAGGGGCTGTCTGCAATTGATGGGGTGGAGTTTATCCTGGGGGGTCTGCACTGATGGAGGGGGGTTTATCCTGAAGGGGGTCTGCACTTATTGGGGTGGAGTTTATCCTGGGGGGTCTGCACTTATGGAAGGGGGTTTATCCTGAGGGGCTGTCTGCATTTTTGGGGGGGCTGGTTTATCCTGGGGTCTGCACTTATTGGGGGGGTGGTTTATCCTGAGGGGCTGTGTGCACTTTTTGGGGGGTGGTTTATCCTGGGGGGTCTGCACTGATGGATGGGGGTTATCCTGGGGGGTCTGCACTGATGGAGGGGTGGTTTATCCTGTAGGGGGTCTGCACTGATGGATGGGGGTTATCCTGAAGGGGGTCTGCACTTATTGGGGGGTGGTTTATCCTGGGGGGTCTGCACTTATTGGGGGGTGGTTTATCCTGAGGGGCTGTCTGCACTTTTGGGGGGGGCTGGTTTATCCTGGGGGGTCTGCACTTATTGGGGGGGGTTATCCTGAGGGGCTGTCTGCACTTTTTTGGGGGGTGGTTTATCCTGGGGGGTCTACACTGATGGTGGGGTGGTTTATCCTGTAGGGGGTCTGCACTGATAGAGGGGGGTTTATCCTGAAGGGTGTCTGCACTTATTGGGGGGTGGTTTATCCTGGGGGTCTGCACTGATGGAGGGGTGGTTTATCCTGAAGGGTGTCTGCACTTATTGGGGGGTGGTTTATCCTGGGGGTCTGCACTGATGGAGGGGTTGTTTATCCTAAAGGGGGTCTGCACTTATTGGAGGGTGGTTTATCCTGGGGGTCTGCACTGATGGAGGGGTGGTTTATCCTGTAGGGGGTCTGGACTGATGGAGGGGAGTTTATCCTGAAGGGGGTCTGCACTTATTGGGGGGTGGTTTATCCTGGGGGTCTGCACTGATGGAGGGGTGGTTTATTATGTAGGGGGTCTACATTTATTGGGGGGTGGTTTATCCTGAAGGGCTGTCTGCACTTATTGGGGGGGTTTATCAAGGGGGGTCTACACTGATGGAGGGGGTTATCTTGAAGGGGATCTGCACTTATTGGGTGGTGATTTGTCCTGAGGGGGGTGCACTGATGGAGGGCGTCTATACTAAAGGAGGGGGGTTTGCAAAAAAGCTATCGCATTTACCAACTATGGGATAGATTTAGGGACTTTTTTTTATTGTTTTTACTGGTAATGGCGGCGATCTGTGATTTTTAGCGGGCCTGCGACATTGTGGCGGACAAATCTGACCCCAAATGACGCTATTTGGGGACCAGTGACATTATTACATTGATCAGTGCTATAAAAATGCACTGATCAATTTTAAAATGACACTGGCAGAGAAGAAGTTAACACTAGGATGCTGATCAAGGGGTTAAGTGTGTTCCCTGGGTTGTTTTCTAACTGTAGGGGGGATAGGTTGCCAGGGACATGACAGAGATCATGACAGAGAATTCCCCATTCTGCCTGTCCTCGACGTGATCGTGGGTCGCCGACGGACATCAAGTGCGCACGATCCGCGGGATGTGGCGCCCACTATCCTTCTTGCGCGCCCATTAGGCATAGATTTAGGAACTTTTTAATTTTTTTAATATTTTTTACTAGCGATCAGCAATTTTTAGCGTGACTGCAACATTGCAGCAGACACATTGGACACTTTTTGGGGCGGGGACACCAAAACAGTGATAATGCTAAAAAAAATGCACTGTCACTGTATACATGACACTGACAGGGAAGCAGTTAACACCAGGGGGCGATCAAAGGGTTAATTGTGTTTCCTAAGTGTGCTTTTTAACTGTAAGGGGGGAGAGCTTTGACTAAAGAAAAACAGAAATCCATGTTGTTGATTAGCGTGGAAACCATTCTGCTCCTGGCCATTGGGGAGGAGGATCAACGCTAAATTCCTACATCACATCCACAGGGGGAACTGTTTTTTTTTTTTTTTTACAAGATTGGGGTGGCCACTCAATGCGCACATTACAGCAGCCAATCAATAACTACCCTGAAACAGGATTAATAAAGGGTATATTAGAGGGAGAAAAAACATTTAATTTCAAAACAAAAATATAGAATTGTAATAATAATCTATTGTTTTTGTTCTACGTGAAAGGAGCAAGAAAAGGAAAAACAAAAACTAAAAAAAAAATAATAAACTGTTAAGCTATTTCATGTGCTGGTATAATATTTTTTTATAGTTTTAAAATGGCAAATATTGTATCTGACCACTAGATGGCACTAAGTATCACAGAATACTCATTAGCGCTGTCTAGTGGCCAAATGTGGTATTTACAGATTTAAATCGATAATAAACATGCAAACAGTCAAATAATGTTTTTGCCAGGAAACATTTTATTGACTGATCAGACGTTATTACTGAGACAAAAACTGGGGGACTAGGGTTGAGCTAGAATGAGAGAACTCTCCAGAAATTTCTTCTAAAATTGTAAGACTTCAGCAGAATTTTGCAGATTTATTAGTAAAATGAAGGTGGGGTTTAGTGCTTTTTTTTTGTGATTTTTTACAGAAGCTACTTTCAACTATCCTGGACCTATTCAAAATACATAAATATTTTTTTTTTTTAAATTACCAGCCCTTAATTGGCAGCGCAATGTATTTTTATTTGTTTTGTTTCATATTTTTTTTTATCAGAAAAAAGCAAAATTAGTACAACACACAATTTATAACAATCTAATTAATGTACAAACAAATATAAAGCTAAAGAATACTTAAATGAATAAAAATAATTTCCCTAAATGCACTCTCCAAAAAATAAACAGATGAATCAATAAATAAATAACTCAAGGAATAGGTTCAACTGTGAGTAAAGGATTGTGTATATGGGATTATATATATTTTTTTTGGGTTGAAGTAGATGGACTTGTGTCTTTTTTCAACCTAACTATGTAACTATGTATTGGATTGTGATTGATGTGCCCTTGGGTGGCAATCAACACCCTAATAATTATAGTGCCACATCCTATTGTATTGAGAAAATTGGAGTGGAACAAATTGACTTTGCAGGCACTTATTAGAAAAGTAGTAAAAAAAAAATTGTGTAAAATATTTAAAAAAAAATCTACTTTTCTAATAAGTGCCTGCAAAGTCAATTTGTTCCACTCCAATTTTCTCTATGTAACTATGTAACTATAAAAACAAAAAAACAAAATATTTTTTTTTTCCAAACAAATTCTACCTAAGCAGTTTAAAAGTGTCTTCCCTGATGTAAAGCGCTGCGCAAACTGTTGGCGCTATATAAATCCTGTATAATAATAATAATAATAGGCAAGATTTCCGCATTTGACAAATTTTGTTACAAATATTTTTTTTGGTTGAAGTAGATGGACTTGTGTCTTTTTTCAACCTAACTATGTAACTATAAAAAATAAATAAAAGAAATTCCAAACAAATTCTACCTAAGCAGTTTTATAGTGAATGTACCGTCTTCCCTGATGTAAAGTGCTGCGCAAACTGTTGGCGCTATATAAATCCTGAATAATAATAATAATAATAATAGGCAAGATTTCCGCATTTGACAAATTTTGTTATAAAAAAATGTAAGTCATATTTAAGTAAGCTCCCAATATTCCCTAACATAGCATAATATATGTATTGCTAGACTCTCTTCTTCTGGTGAGGTGTAAACTTTTTATGCTTCCCTAAAAAAAAAAGTATTTATTTATTTTTATATGTATGTAATCAGTAACCTTTCAAGTTTATATTTTTATTTTTATTTTTAGAAATAAAGCAGTGACAATGACGGCTCTTAGGGTCCTTTTCGTGCTACTATTAGGTACTGTATTTACTAAACAAATAACCAGAATAATATATTATAAGGTGGTTTATTGATTTTTTTTTTATTATTTTATATAATTTTATTTAAAAAAATAATATAATTCCCACAGTTAAATTATATGTAAAAAAAAAAAAATACATACAGTATATATATATATATATATATATAGATAGATAGATAGATAGATAGATAGTGTCATGGACCTTGGAATGCTAAAGTGTTTCTACTTGAAATCTGTTACACAGTGGGGGGTCTCTGCCCTGTCCTAAGGCTAACTTCCTCTCCAGACGGCTCCATTGCTCTATGTCTGGCTATTGTGTACATTGATTGCCCCCTGGGGCTTCTGTCTCATTACACATAGCAGTCATGCTATTCAAGCTATTGGACCGATCCCTGTTGACTATTCCAAGTCCTCATTTGCATGGCTTAGGAGGACCTGAGTGTGAACCACAAATGTACTTTACAATTGACCAATAGGAAAGCGGTTGTTGGGGGTGGGATGTTCCAACTTCTGTATAAAAGTGTTTTGTGTGGCTTCCAAATAAAGAGTCCTGTTTGAACTTACATACAGACTGCCTGGTGTTTGTTCTAATGGATCTTGAACGGCACATAGCTGTAGTTCGGATCCCGGAACCTTGGATGACTGGACCATCAGATGTTGCAATCTGCAATCTGATCCAATAGTAGCAGAGGAGTGTCGGGAGAGCGGAAGAGAGCGAGCAAGATAGATAGATAGATAGATAGACAGACAGACAGACAGACAGACAGACAGACAGACAGATATATTGAACCCTACGGACTAAGACTGGGATGCCATTAAAGTTTATGTGTGTGTGTAAAGGCAGGCGTCCCAATACTTTTTGGTAATAGAGTGCATGAATATATTGATTTTATTTCTTATTTCTTATGTTAACACAAATTCCTTTTTTCCCCACAGTTGTTCCGATGATAATTAGCGATCTGTATTTTGGTTACGGAGAAAAAGGTTTGATGGATTAATTTCTTTAAGCATTTCACAGTATGACTTCTATCCATATCATTAGGAGAGACACTTGTATGCCATGTAGGGGGAGGGGAGTGTGCCTGAGCCGTCCTTATAGGGAGGTTATTGTTTAATTTTTTTAGTCTATAAAATGATATTTTGTAGCATTTTAAAATCTATGTATAGGAGTACAGAGTGCATTCATGACGCATGTCCTCCCTGCATGTTCTTTTGGAAGGAAGGAAGGCGAGAAGGAAGGAAAGAATATCAGTTTTATTTTTTATGGAAATATATATTTTTAAAAAGATGCATTCAGTGTTTATAGAAAGACTCAGGTACATCCTAAAGCTCGGTTCACACTGTCGCGACCTAAAAGTTACGCGACTTTGCCAGGCGACTTTGGCACGACTTTGCCGTGACTTTGGCACGACTTTGATGCAACTTTGAGGCGACTTCCTCAAGACTTTGACGCAACTGCAGCACAATTTTGTGGCGACTTCGACGTGACTTCAGCACGACTTCAGCATGACTTTAACATGACTTCAGCACGACTTTGGCATGACTGCGGCGTGACTTCGGTGTTACTTTGATGCAACTTCAGCATGACTTTGCTGTGATTTTGACGCGATTTCACTGCGACTTCAGCATGACTTGAGCGCAACTTCACCGTGACTTCGTCGGGACTTCGGCATTACTTTGGCATGACTTCGCTGCGACTTTGATGTGACTTCAGCACGACTTTGGCACAACTTTAGCGTGACTTCGGTGGGACTTTGATGCAACTTCAGCATGACTTCGCTGAGACTTTTGCTGTGACTTTGATGCGACTGCAGCACGACTTCACTATGACTTCAGCATGACTTTGGCACGACTTTGCTGTGACTTCGCCGTGACTTTCACCTGATTTTGGCACAACTTTGATGTAACTTTGGCAAGACTTTGATGCAACTTCAGCACGACTTTGCCATGACTTCAGCACACCTTCAGCGTTACTTTGATGCAACTTCAGCAAGACTTTGATGCAACTTCAGCAGGACTTCGCCATGACTTCGGCACAACTTCGGCAAGACTTTGAATCAACTTCAGCACAACTTCGGCAAGACTTTGACTCAACTTCAGCACAACTTCAGCAAGACTTTGATGCAACTTCAGTATGACTTCACCATGACTTCGGCACAACTTCGGCAAGACTTTGACTCAACTTCAGCACAACTTCGGCAAGACTTTGATGCAACTTCAGCAGGACTTCAGCAAGACTTTGATGCAACTTCAGCACAACTTCGGCAAGACTTTGATGCAACTTCAGCAGGACTTCAGCAAGACTTTGATGCAACTTCAGTATGACTTCACCACAACTTCGGCAAGACTTTGATGCAACTTCAGCAGGACTTCGCCATTACTTCGGCACAACTTCGGTGTGACTTTGACGTGACTTCAACACGACTTTGTGGCAACTGCGAAGTGACTTTGGCACGACTGTGATGTGACTTTGGCGCACCAGCCACCACTGGGTGGGAGGAAGGGTAGGGGGTGGACGGAAGGAAGAAAATTATATCACTTGTATTTATTTTTTATGGTTTATAACAAAATATATATTTTTAAATAGATGTGTTCAACGCTTATAGAAAGACACATGTACACCATAAATTCCCTTTTTTCATCCAAAGAGGTAAGGAAGGAAGGAAAAAAATAGGAAAAGAGGAGAAAAGGAAGAAAGAAAGAATAGAATGAGGGAATGAAGGAGAAAGCAAGGAAGTAAAAAGAAGAGTGAAAGAAGGGTGGGAAGAAGGAAAAAGGGAGGAAGGAAAGAAGGAAGGAAGGAAGAAGGGGAAGAAAGAAGAAAGGAATGCAAGGGAAGTTAAAAAGAATGAGTGAAAGAAGGATGGGAAGAAAGCAAGGACGGATATGAGGTTGAAAGAAGCAAGGAAGGAAGGATATCACTTGTATTGATTTGTTATAGTTTATAACAAAATATATATTTACAAATAGATGTGTTCAGTGTTTATAGAAAGACACATGAAGGCCCTAAATTCCCTGTTCCCTTTAAAGATGTAGGAAAGGTAAGAAGATAGGAAATGAGGGAGAGGAGAATAGGAATGAAGGAAGAATAAAAGGAAATGAGCGAAGAAAGGAAGTAAGGAAGAAGAAGAAGAAGGGGAGAGGAAGAAAGGAGGGTAAGGATGGTTTAAAAGGATGGATGAAAGAAGGGAGGAAGGAAGGAAGGAAGGAGGGGGAGGTTTATGGTTTATAAAGAAACATATATTTTTTAACCACTTAAGACCCGGACCAAAATGCAGGTAAAGGACCTTGCCCCTTTTTGCGATTCGGCACTGCGTCATTTTAACTGACAATTACGCGGTCGTGCAATGTGGCTCCCAAACAAAATTGGCGTCTTTTTTCCCCCACAAATAGAGCTTTCTTTTGGTGGTATTTGATCACCTCTGCGGTTTTTATTTTTTGCGCTATAAACAAAAATAGAGCGACAATTTAAAAAAAAATGCAATATTTTTTACTTTTTGCTATAATAAATATCCCCCAAAAATATATAAAAAAACATTTTTTTCCTCAGTTTAGGCCGATACGTATTCTTCTACATATTTTTGGTAAAAAAATATCGCAATAAGCGTTTATCGGTTAGTTTTCGCAAAATGTATAGCGTTTACAAAATAAGGGATAGTTTTATTGCATTTTTATTAGTTTTTTTTTTTACTACTAATAGTGGCGATCAGCGATTTTTTTCGTGACTGCGACATTATGGCGGACACTTCGGACAATTTTGACAAATTTTTGCGACAATTGTCATTTTCACAGCAAAAAATGCATTTAAATTGCATTGTATACTGTAAAAATGACAGTTGCAGTTTGGGAGTTAACCACAAGGGGGCGCTGTGACTTTGAGTGTTCCCTGTGTGTGTTTACAACTGTAGGGGGGTGTGGCTGTAGGTGTGACGTCATCTATCGCGTCCCCCTATAACAGGGATGACGCGATCGAGGTTTTGCGGCCACAGTGGAGCACGGGGAAGCCGTGTTTACACACGGCTCTCCCCGTTCTTCAGCTCCAGGGACGGATCGCCGCACTGCAGCGGCGATCGGGTCCGCGAGTCCCGCGGTTCCGGTCCTGGAGCTTCGGACCGGGTCACGGGAGCGCGCCGCTGGCGCGCGCCCGTGACCCACGGCTGGGTACTAGAACCAACGTATATATACGTTGATGTGCCCAGCCGTGCCATTCTGCCGACGTATATGTGCAGTAGGCGGTCCTTAAGTGGTTAATAGATACATTCATTGTTTATAGAAAGACACGTGTACACCATAAATTCCTTTTTCCTATTGAAAGAAGAGAGAAAGATAGGAAAACAGGGAGAGAAGGATATGAAGGAAGGAAGAATAAAAGGATGGGTGAAAGAAGCGTGGAAGGAAGGATAGGGAGAGGAAGAATAAAGGGAAGGAAGAAAGGAAGAAAAAGAAGGGGGAGGTTGATTGTTTATAATATATATATAAATAGAAGAATTCACTGTTTATAGAAAGACACATGTACACCATAAATTCCTTCTTCGCATTGAAAGAATAACTAAGAAAGGAAAAATTACAGGAAAAGAAGGATAGGAGAATAGTCAGGAAGGTAGATAAAGGGGGAGGAAGAATAGAATGTAAATAAAGTTATAAAGAATGGGTGATAGAATGGTGGGAGGAAGCATAGGGAGAGGAAGGAAGAAAGGAAGGAAGGAAGAAAGGAAGGAAGGAAGGAAGGAAGGAAGGAAGGAAGGAAGGAAGGAAGGAAGGAAGGAAGGAAGGAAGGAAGGAAGGAAGGAAGGAAGGAAGGAAGGAAAGAAAGTTATAAAGAATGGGTGAAAGAATGGTGGGAGGAAGAAAGGATGGTAATTGGTTATAACTTGTATTTATTTGTTATGGTTTATAACCAAATATATATTTGTGTTTATCGAAAGACACATTTATGCCCTAAATTTCCTTTTCCCATTTAGTAAGTAAGGAAGGAAGGAAGGAAGAATGAATAAAGGAAGGAAGGAAGAACAAAGGGAAAAGAGGGAAGAAAAGAGGGTAAGGAATGTTAAAAAGGATGGGTGAAAGAAAGGGCGGGAGGAAAAGAAGGAAGGAAGGAAGGAAGGATAGGGGGAAGAAGCAAATGAAAATGAAAAGAAAAATGGTTACTTTCTTTAAATATGTACATGACTTGAGAACTTTAATTATCTTTCTGTTATTTTTTTAATATTAACTAATACATTTTCACTGCAGCTAAAACTTGCCCCTTTGGCGCTGAGTTGTCGAGGTGCTCCAGCTGTTCAGCTTACTGTCAGCCCCCCGGTAAGGTGTGTATATCGGTGTGTGAATATGGCTGTAGATGTATGAAGAGCAGACATCGTATAAAAGGGAATCGCTGTGTTCCAGAAAGAAAATGCTAAAGAGTAAGTACCCAAATCAGGTAATTATTTGCTGTGTTTTATGTTTTAAATTAGGAGAATTCATAACTTCCCCACGGGTCAAGTGTTCACATTTCCTATGCAGGAAGCTCAGCGCCAGGATTGGCATGACACTGTGATTGAGATTGTTAAAATCAGGCTTATTGTGTATGGCAAAGGTGTTATGGTTCTTTCCGAAACCTTTGTTGAACTTTTGTACTGCTAGCTTTTCTCTTAAAAATGAATAAACATACATACATTTTTTTTTTTAAACATATGTATTTCCACTCGTATGTCCATAGTGTCTGCCCAACACTAAGGTAAAAACACTCTTTTGTATTGCCTGTCGCCTCCGGACGTTACTGGAAAGCAAGCAGCGAATACGATCTAGGCGTGTGCAGTGACGTCAACGTCCTTGCTCCCTATACGTTTTGTCATTCAACGTCCTCACAGAGCAGAGCGTCTAGCACTTTATGAATTATTCATTATTATGATTTTTTTTCACATTTTAAATATATATATATTTAGCACTTTCTATATGATATATGTGGTATTTTGATGCATTATTTGTTACACTTTTTGCACTAGCACTTTAACAATAAGATTCTGCACAATTATGTAACATTTGATAGGGCTTTGGACGGGTTGGAGCAGCGCTGCTTTTTTTTTCTACACATGTGTAACATAAACATATAAAATAAAATAAAATTGGTGCTTCTTCGTTTATATTTGCAACCCATAATTTTTTTTTTTTAATTTCTTTTAATTTCTTCATTATAGAAGAGAAGACACCTGGCCATGGAATTTTCAGTGCCAAACACCATGTAACTTGTCCTTGTAAAGAGCAAAAAAATAAATACATCTAAAAATCAACCAATACTAAATATGCACAGAGAGTACATGTGTTGTTTTCATTTGCAAATACATTACAAATAAAGAATATCATGGAGTCAGAAATCCTGCTTGATGTAATATCTATGTTATAAAAATGTCAATTTTTTATTTAATTTTTAAGACTGATTACATCAACGCGTTTCAAGTGTTTAAACATCTTCATCAGGAGGACAATGTGAACGATGTCCTTATAATAGAACCGGATCTCATAAAATTACAAGTTATTTGCAGTTTGCTGGAACAAAAAGATATCCATTCCAGAGAGGAGCATTCAGAAGACGAAAAATTTTGCCAGAGAATACCTGATCCTTATATAAGGGATGCCAAAGCTGAGCAATGATATATTAATGCCAAAAATATTGATCCCTTAGGTCCTGGGGTCAATCCAATCACTAAGTCTAGGTTTACATCTATGCAGCTGCGCTTGATGCGTTTTTCCAGCACGTTTTGCCTTTCACTGTCTTCTTCCTCGCCGCCGCGGTCTTCTTCCTCACCTCCACAGTCTTCTTCCTTGCCGCCGCTGTCTTCTTCCTTACCACCGCTGTGTTCTTCCTCGCCGCCTCTGTCTTCTTCCTCCTCGCGGCTGTCTTCTTCCTCGCCGCCACTGTCTTCTTCCTTGCTGCCGCTGTCTTCTTCCTCACCACCGCTGTCTTCTTCCTCGCCACCACTGTCTTCTTCCTCACCGCCGCTGTCTTCTTCCTCACCACCGCTGTCTTCTTCCTCACCACCACTGTCTTCTTCCTCACCGCCGCTGTCTTCTTCCTCACCACCGCTGTCTTCTTCCTCGCCACCACTGTCTTCTTCCTCACCGCCGCTGTCTTCTTCCTCACCGTTGCTGTCTTCTTCCTCACCGTTGCTGTCTTCTTCCTCACCGCCGCTGTCTTCTTCCTCACCGCCGCTGTCTTCCTCCTCGCCATCGCTGTCTTCTTCCTCGCTGTCACTGTCTTCTTCCTTGCCATCGCTGTCTTTTTCATCACCGCTAGTTACCCGCTAAAAAACAAAAAACAAAAAAAGCCACCACAAAGGACGGGTTTTTTTCTCGCCACCACTGTCTTCTTCCTCGCTGCCACTGTCTTCTTCCTCGCAGCCACTATCTTCTTCCTCGCAGCCACTGTCTTCTTCCTCGCCATCGCTGTCTTTTTCCTCGCCACCACTGTCTTCTTCCTCGCTGCCGTTGTCTTCTTCCTCGCCGCCACTGTCTTTTTCCTCGCCGCCACTGTCTTCTTCCTCACCACCACTGTCTTCTTCCTCGCTGCCACTGTCTTCTTCCTCACCACCGCTGTCTTCTTCCTCGCTGCCACTGTCTTCTTCCTCACCACCGCTGTCTTCTTCCTCGCTGCCACTGTCTTCTTCCTCACCACCCACTAAAAAAACAGAAAAAGCTTGGATGGGCTTTCTGAGCAAAGTTATTGGATGGCCAAGCCCCATGGCTATATAATAGGTGCCGGACAGTGGGGGACATCACAAAGGAGGAATACAGCTTCAGGACGTTAAACCGCTGTATGGTCTTGCCCTCTGTGCTGCAGCTCAGTTTTGGGGTCTTGGCAATCTTCTTATAGCCTAGGTCATCTTTATGTAGAGCAACAATTTTTTTTTTCAGATCCTCAGAGAGTTCTTTGCCATGAGGTGCCATGTTGAACTTCCAGTGACCAGTATGAGAGAGTGAGAGCGATAAGACCAAATTTAACACACCTGCTCCCCATTCACACCTGAGACCTTGTAACACCTTGTAACGAGTCACATGACACCATGGAAGGGAAAATGGGTTAATTGGGCCCATTTTCACTTAGGGGTGTACTCACTTTTGTTGCAAGCAGTTTAGACATAAATGGCTGTGTGTTGAGTTATTTTGAGGGAATGGCAAATTTACACTGTTAAACAAGCTGTACACTCACTACACATCATTGTAGCAAAGTGTCATTTCAAAGTTGTCACATGAAAAAGGAGCTGATTAATATGGTGAAAAAACAAATAAAGTATATACAGTGTTCAGCATAAATGAGTACACCCCTTTTGAAAAGTAAGATTTTAATCAATATCTCAATTAACACAAGAACAATTTCCAACATTCTGATAAAATTGTGTTTTATAGAACATTTGTTTCGCTCATTACATGAAAGGAAGGTTAATAATAGAATTTACAAAAGATTACAAAATCAACAAAAGATTACAAAATCTTTAGAAATACCCAAATTATTCACAGAAGATCAGAAGATCAGTGATTTCCCCTAGTCAGTCCACCCCCCCTTCAGTTAGAACACACCCAGGAACACACTTAACCCCTTCCTCGCCCCTAGTGTTAACCCCTTCCCTGCCAGTGGCCTTTTTTATAGTAATCAATGCATTTTTATAGCACTGATCGCTATAAAAATGCCAATGGTCCCAAAAATGTGTCAAAAGTGTCCGAAGTGTCCGCCATAATGTCGCAGTACCTAAAAAAATCGCTGATCGCCGCCATTACTACTAAAAAATAAAATATTAATAAAAATGCCATAAAACTACCCCCTATTTTGTAAACTCTATGGGCCAGATTCAGGTACATCTGCGCATTATTGGACCGGCGTAGCGCACCGCCTTTACGTTAGACTTGCGCAATGTAGCCGCGCAATCACCCTATTCTCGTCGCTTTTACGCATAAAATTGCGCATGCGTTACGTTATTTCAGAGGCGTAAGGCGGAGTAATACAAATTGGGAGGGACGTGGGCGTGTTACATTGAAATGAGCCGTGACCCCATGCAAATAAAGGGCCGGCCGGCTCGCGCATGCGCGCTTGAAGCAGACCATGGTCAGCACCTCTGTGCGCATGCTCACAACTCGGGAACAGCGCAATCAGTGAAATTGGAAGTGGACCCGGGCAACTTAGTGAACTACGCACACAGCATAAATAGACAGAGACAAACGCACTTCCTTTGCAAAAGTACCTCCCTTTGTATCCCTCCCTATACAGCAAGGTGCTTTTGTTCTGTTGTTTATTAGCGTTTGTGTGTTTGTTTGTGACGTGTCTTTGAGATATTTGGGGACTGTTTTGCAGAGTGATTTTTGTCTTTTCTGTGTTTTCTTTGTTGTGTTTTTTTTTTAATTATATTTTTGCTGGGCTTTTTTTTTTTTTTTGGTTCTGTTTGTGTATGATTTTGGAATGTGGGGGTGACATTCCTGATGGAAAAGGGGTGTCACCCTCATTTGTGGTGGAGAAGTGATCCCCAGGTCCGTGTGAATGGTGTATTAATGTACAGTGACATAATTGGAGCCGTGGCATGGCGTTGCTGCTCACAAGTCCTGCATGGTGGACTGGTGCCAATCCAATGTGATGAGGATGTGGGGTGTGTGTGCTAGGGACCACAGTGGTGTGCATGCGTGCATTCTCATTGTGCCATGATTAATGTGTGTGTTTAACGTGCAAAGATGCCTAATGTGACCAGGCTCCTGGCTGCTCTTCCCTCAGAAGACGGGGTATCCTCGGTTAGGGGGGGATTGTCTGGTTCGGGGGTCTGGTCATGACTTATGTCAATCTCCATGCCCTTTCTCACTGCGAAGTTGTGCAGCATGCAACATGCACCGATGATCTGGCATACCATGTTTGGGAAATACAACAGGGTACCATGGGGGGTTCCGGATAGGAGTCATGAGATGGGGTCCCAGTGCATATGCAGAGTCACCCTGAAGGGATAAGACAGGAGGATGTTAGTAGTGCATGTGCCCCTTGTGATTTCAGCATCATGGGGGGGACAGTCATGCCTGCCACCCATGTCACTCACCAAACAGCCAGCTGTCCCCATACATGTTCTGTTCGAAATCTGTGGGGATGGGGCTCTGATTGTATATGTAGCTGTCATGGGTGGTGTCATGTGTTGGGCTGGTGATGTCCTCCTGCAGGTTTGTGGTTAATTCCAGGATGGCATGAGGGGTGAATCTGAAGATGCGAGACACCTCAGAATCACTCATGCCAAAGATGTCTATGCGTGTGTGATATATCAAGTGAAGAGTGAGGGGCTTGTATCAGATTAGATTATTATATCCATCAAGGTTTTAAAGGGCTATTGAAAGATAGTGAGACCGTGTTTGTAATTTGTATGTATGTTATGTATTGATATATATATGTATGTATATTTTTTTTTTTAAATGTTTATAAAAGCAAATAAAACGTTTTTAGAAAAAAAAATCCTCTCCCGTGCCCTCCTCCGTGCCCTCCTCTGTGCCCTCCTCCTTCTTTGCTCATCTAAAGTCAGTAGTATATCTATGAGCATGGATGCCACTGGCATGTTGGCATAAAGTTTGTTGTGCAGCAAGTGTGACTGCTCAGCTCCTCACTAACAGTGTTGCTTTAGCTGACATGTAGACGGATTGTCTAATTTTATACCACCTTTTATATGGTCTAATTTTAGACAGGACGTGCAGCTGTTGCGCACAGCGCGTAGCCTGCGCTGCACCAACTTACTTTTGTGGATCCCCGTAACTCCCTCATTTGCATATTTGAATAGCAAATCAATGGTGTGTCTAGCGCAGTTTTGCGCGGACGGATACGCCGGTCTATCGAAATTACGCCGGTCCAAAAAAAGAAGATTTCATGCGTATATCGTTTTGGGGATGCGGCGCATCGATACGCATGCGCAGATTTAGACTTACGCCGCGCATCTCCTGTAACGCCGGCGTAATGGCTCTGTGAATCTGGCCCATTATGTCTGAATGGGTATTGAATGAGGATTTTTGTAATACAATTTTTTTTTTTTTTTTTTGTGATTCACATATATTTAAACTCAGAATTCTGTTAAAAAAAAAAAAAGATTTAATCATTTATTTTTTACAGACTCGTAATTCTTTTTTTTACTTATTTTTCTGATGGCCCCAGGGCTCTTCCATAGACTTTTCTCCAAAATGGGGACAGTCCCTCAAAATCAGGGGCAGTGCCTGGAAATCAGGAGCTCTTGATTAGGGCATGTATGAGGCGTGGTGTAGCTCCCCTATTTGGCCACTAGATGCCCCCATTGCTTGAGAATGAGCTTCAGCTGTAGAAGCTGTACTTTTTATTATTATTATTTTTATTATTATTAACTATTAATTTGTTCCGTTCCATTTGTTTAGATGCGGCATTCGTTATTTCATTCGAAACTTTGGATAAATTCGTATTCCTTACGTTCACTAACAATTCCAATACCTATAATTTAATAGTTAGTAATAGTTAGGTAGCTACTATTTCAAATTTTCAGATTTTCGTTCTCCCTTATTTTGGGGTTTTTATACATTTTTGGGGGATTTTCGAATTTCCAAATTTTCAAACTTCCAAATTTTATGAATTTTTCGAATTTACAAATTTTGATCATAATGAATGAAAAGAAAAACGCAAAACGAGAGAAGAGAAGAAGAGGTGACACTTTCGTTACCACAACTACCCCCCCCCTCCCCCGCTTATCATCTCGCGGCAGGAGAGAGGCTTAAAGCTGTGTAAGGGGCCCAAAAATTTGTGATGGCTGCCTGCTGGTATATTAGCGGTCTTCTTTGCACCTATGGCTGTCCTTGCTGGCAGTTTCCAGGTTGGGAGAAGCCCCCTCAGGTCCGCCATCAAGGAGGAAAGGCAGTACACCTGTTTTTATAAAGGGCCGGAGGTCCCCAGGGCACCGGATGGCAACCCCCCTTTTTTTATTACATTTTTGTATAAAATTTGTATTTTTTTTATATATTTTTATTTATTTTTTTTGTTTTTATTAAAGGGCCCAGAGGTCCCCAGTGGCCCGGAGGCAGGGCCGATCCGCCCTATAGGCTCACTATGCAAGCCGCTTAGGGCCCCGCAAAGCTGCGGAGGGCCCCCCAAATTACTAGAGGTCATTTTCGGACCCTTCACCCCGCTTCTCAACTCGCTGGCTACATGGGAGAAGAGGTAAGAAGTCAGCACCCCCTTCTCACTTTAATGTAAGATGTCATTTCCGACAGCAGAACACCCCCCCCCCTCCCCCCGCTTCTCAACTTTAATCTTTAATGTGACATGTCACTGTCGGCAGCTTCTCAACTTTAATGTGACATGTCATTTTGCTTAGGGCCCCAGGGAGGTCAGGATCGGCACTGCCCGGAGGTCCCCAGGGCCCCGGATGGCAACCCCCCTTTTTTTATATATATTTAAATCTTATATATATATTTTTTTATTTTTTCATTTTGTAAGGGGCCCATAGGTCCCCAGGGCAACCCCCCTTTTTTATGTTTGCAGCGGCAGCACCCCCCGCTTCCCAATTCATGACAGCCCACCCGTTTCTCAATTTGAGGCGGCAGCACCCCCCTCCCCCCCAGTTCTCTGCTCCACGGGGCCCATGCCTGAAGCTGTGTAAGTGGCCCCATAATTCCTGATGGCGGCCCTGAGCCCCCTCCCCCTGTTGTCTCCCCTCTCTCGTTAAGTCTCTTTCCACAGTTGGTGGACTCGTTTAGAATACATTGGGCCATATGAAGCTTCAGTCGTGGTGACTAAGGCCCCTTTCACACGGTCAGACCGTTCGGGTCCACCTGTCAGTTTTGTCCTGAACGGCCGCTTCATACATCTCTATGGAGCGTCGGATGTCAGAGGAGTCACGTCCGCTGACATCTGACCCGATCCGATCAAATCAGACAGATGGCAATACATTCCTATCCATCCATGGCGGATCGGATCGGGTGAGATCTGATGAAAACGGAGATGCTGTCCGTTCTTCATCCGATCTCTCCATAGGAGACAGCGGCCGTGGACAAGCCCCTCCCCACTCAGTGAGCAGAGAGGGACTTGTCATCCGCCGGCTCAGCGGAGATCAACGGAGAGATCCCCTGCTGAGCTGGCGGGAGCTGGCGGACTCCGTAGCGACGGATCCGCCTCATCTGAATGATGCCTGAATAGAATCTGAATAAGTTTCCATTTGGTTCTTTTGCTATGTTATTTTGGTTATTTTGTTGTTAATTTGTTATGTTATTTTGGTTATTTTGTTGTTAATTTGTTATGTTATTTTGGTTATTTTGTTGTGTTATTTTGGTTAATTTGGTTATTTTGTTATGTTATTTTGTTATGTTATTTTGGTAATGTTGTTGTTATTTTGTTATGTTATTTTGGTAATTTTGTTTTGTTATGTTGTGTTATTTTGGTTAATTTGGTTATTTTGTTATGTTATTTTGTTATGTTATTTTTTTATGTTATTTTGGTAATTTTGTTGTTATTTTGTTATGTTATTTTGGTTATTTTGTTGTTAATTTGTTATGTTATTTTGGTTATTTTGTTGTTAATTTGTTATGTTATTTTGGTTATTTTGTTGTGTTATTTTGGTTAATTTGGTTATTTTGTTATGTTATTTTGTTATGTTATTTTGGTAATGTTGTTGTTATTTTGTTATGTTATTTTGGTAATTTTGTTTTGTTATGTTATTTTGGTTATTTTGTTGTGTTATTTTGGTTAATTTGGTTATTTTGTTATGTTATTTTGTTATGTTATTTTGTTATGTTATTTTTTTATGTTATTTTGGTAATTTTGTTGTTATTTTGTTATGTTATTTTGGTTATTTTGTTGTTAATTTGTTATGTTATTTTGGTTATTTTGTTGTTAATTTGTTATGTTATTTTGGTTATTTTGTTGTGTTATTTTGGTTAATTTGGTTATTTTGTTATGTTATTTTGTTATGTTATTTTGTTATATTATTTTTTTATGTTATTTTGGTAATTTTGTTGTTATTTTGTTATGTTATTTTGGTTATTTTGTTGTTAATTTGTTATGTTATTTTGGTTATTTTGTTGTTAATTTGTTATGTTATTTTGGTTGTTTTGTTGTGTTATTTTGGTTAATTTGGTTATTTTGTTATGTTATTTTGTTATGTTATTTTGGTAATGTTGTTGTTATTTTGTTATGTTATTTTGGTAATTTTGTTTTGTTATGTTATTTTGGTTATTTTGTTGTGTTATTTTGGTTAATTTGGTTATTTTGTTATGTTATTTTGTTATGTTATTTTGTTATATTATTTTTTTATGTTATTTTGGTAATTTTGTTGTTATTTTGTTATGTTATTTTGGTTATTTTGTTGTTAATTTGTTATGTTATTTTGGTTATTTTGTTGTTAATTTGTTATGTTATTTTGGTTATTTTGTTGTGTTATTTTGGTTATTTTGTTTATTTTGTTATGTTATTTTGGTTATTAATTTTTACGTTGGCTTTTCTTTCTTTCTTTTTTTTTTTGTAAAATATAAAATGGTGAATTACATTAGTAAATTTAAATATATTATGGGTTATCAACCCTTTCATAACGGCCTTGGCCAGTTACATTTATAACAACTTATTGTTTCTGGATAGCCTTCTATTGACCTAAACATCACATGACCTCCCCCCAACATCTACAACAATGGCTTCTTCTTCCAAGTCAACACCGAGTCCTATTTACACCCTTTTGCTTTTTAATCATTATTGTTTAAATTCAAGCTTCTGTGACGTTCAGGATTCACAAATCATTCTTCGAAAGATTTATAACATGCAAAAAAAGTGGCATGTCATGAAGGTCAGGTATTTGTTGCATGGGCTGAAAATACGGTTCAATTGTATGGCAGCCGCCAATGTCTTCTCAGGGAGAATGCATTAACCACTTCACCCCCGGAAGGATATTCCCCCCTTAGACTCCTTTCACACTGAGGAGTTTTTCAGGTGGTACCGCGCTAAAAATAGCGCTGCTATACCGCCTGAAAAACACCTTCACTGCGTCCTCAATGTGAAAGCCCGAGGGCTTTCACACTGAGGCGATGCGCTCGCGGGAGAGAAAAAAATCTTCTGTCAGCAGCATCTTTGGAGCGGTGAGAGGAGCGGTGTGTATACCGCAACTTCACCGCTCCTTCCCATTGAAAACAATGGGAGACTGTGGCAATACCGCCCGCAATGCACCTCTATAGAGGCGCATTGCGGTGCGGTATTAACCCTTTCACGGCTGCTAGCGGGGGTTAATACCGCACCGCTAGCGGCCGCAACCCGCGGCAATTCCGGCGGTATAGTGCCGCTATTTTTAGCGGCGCTATACCGCCAGCGCGGCTCCAGCCCCAATGTGAAAGGGGCCTAAATGACTGGGCCATTTTTTTGCGATTCGTCGCTTAAACTGACAATTGCGCGGTCGTGCGATACTGTACTCGAACAAAATTGACGTTCTTTTTTCCCCCCCACAAATAGAGATTTCTTTTGGTGATATTTGATCACCTCTGCGGTTTTTATTTTTTTATAAACAAAAAAAGAGCTACAATTATATATATACAAATATATATATTTTTTTTTTACTTTTTGCTATAATAAATATTTCCCAAAAAATAAAAAAATAAACAATTTCTTTATCAGTTTGGGCTGATACGTATTCTTCTACATATTTTTGGTAAACAAAATCGCAATAAGCGATTTTTATGATTGATTGATTAAAAAAAAAAAAATCCATTATTTTTTATTATTATTATTATTAATATTATTATTATTATTATTGCTATTAGTTATTAGAGGGTGCAGTTAGAAAAGTTGAGTTTATTAAAAAAAAAAAAAAATAGTATTTGTGCTTTTATTTTTTATTTTTTTATTTATCAGAGGGTGCAGTTAGAGATGTTTAGTTTATTTAAATATTTTTTTTTGTATTCCTGTTTTTATCTTTTTTTTTTTTTTTGTTAATTAGAGGGTGCAGTTAGAGAAGTTTTTATTTTTTTATTGTTTTTTTGTATTTGTGCTTTTATCTTTTTTTTTTTTTTAGTAGGTGTTCATTATTTTTGTCCTGACACTTTAAATGTTTTTCCCCCTCCGTATTTTTCCTTCTGTGAAATAACAAGGCCAATGAGGGGACATTTTCGTTACGTTATTCGAAAGCTTCCATTAATATTTGTTTATATTGTAATTCCGGTATTCAGAATTTTTAGAATAACCAAAAATGTGTCCAAATATTAATTCGGAATGAAATGAACAGCACATGTTTACCGCCTATCAGTGCCCACCAGGGCCACCTATCAGTGCCCACCTATTAGTGCCCATCAGGGCAGCCTATCAGTGCCCACCTATTAGTGCCCATCAGGCCCGCCTATCAGTGCCCACCAGGGCCGCTTATTAGTGCCCACCAGGGCCGCTTATCAGTGCCAACCTATCAGTTCCCTCCAGGGCTGCCTATCAGTGCCCACCAGGGCCACCTATCAGTGCCCACCTATCAGTGCCCACCAAGGCTGCCTATCAGTGCCCACCTATCAGTGCCCACCAAGGCCGCCTATCAGTGCCCACCAGGGCTGCCTATCAGAGCTAATCAGTGCCACCTCATCAGAACATATCAGTGAAGGATAAAAATGACCTGTTTGTAAAATTGTATAGCAAACTACTAAAAAACTTTTATTTTTTTCAAATATTTTGCTCTTTTTTTCATTTGTTTAGCAAAAAAATAAAAACCCCAGTGGTGAATAAGTACCAGCAAAATGTATATATATTTTTTATTTGTGTGGAAAAATAAAATGCTAAAAATGTAATTTGTGTACAGTGTAGCACGACCGCGCAATTGTCATTCAAAGAGCGACAGCGCTGAAAGCTGAAAATTGGCCTGGGCAGGAGGGGGGGGGGGTAAAAGTGCCATACATAGTTTTGGATATACTGTATACAGTATATAGATATAACCCAGATTTATTTTATTCATTTTGTTTCTGTTTTCCAGATATTAGTAGCCATGAAGTTCCGCCTGAATGTGCTGCTTCTCTTCTTCTTCTTCTTCATACTAGGTAATTTTATTTTATACTTTTCTTTATATACAATATACTGTATACACTATATACTCAGGAGCAACATCTAAATATAAAGGTCAAATAAAAACAAAAACATGTGGGGATCCTTAAAGTGTTATTAAACCCAGGACCCTGCATTCACTATATTTGGTCTCCCCAGGAGCCTGCATTCACTTTATCTGGTCTCCCCAGGAGCCTGCATTCACTATATCTGGTCTCCCCTGGACCCTGCATTCACTATATCTGGTCTCCCCAGGAGCCTGCATTCACTATATCTGGTCTCCTCAGGACCCTGCATTCACTATATCTGGTCTCTCCAGGAGCCTGCATTCACTATATCTGCTCTCCCCAGGAGCCTGCAGTCACTATATCTGCTCTCCCCAGGACCCTGCATTCACTATATCTGATCTCCCCAGGAGCCTGCATTCACTATATCTGGTCTCCCCAGGAGCCTGCATTCACTATATCTGGTCTCCTCAGGACCCTGCATTCACTATATCTGGTCTCCCCAGGACCCTGCATTCACTATATCTGGTCTCCCCAGGACCCTGCATTCACTATATTTGGTCTCCCCAGGAGCCTGCATTCACTTTATCTGGTCTCCCCAGGAGCCTGCATTCACTATATCTGGTCTCCCCTGGACCCTGCATTCACTATATCTGGTCTCCCCAGGAGCCTGCATTCACTATATCTGGTCTCCTCAGGACCCTGCATTCACTATATCTGGTCTCCCCAGGACCCTGCATTCACTATATCTGGTCTCTCCAGGACCCTGCATTCACTATATCTGGTCTCCCCAGGAGCCTGCAGTCACTACATCTGATCTCCCCAGGACCCTGCATTCACTATATCTGCTCTCCTCAGGACTCTGCATTCACTATATCTGGTCTCCCTAGGATCCTGCATTCACTATACATTTGCGCACTCATATTTGCATATCCTATCCACATTTTAAGATTCACCCCACAGACAGAGAAATAGACATTTATGTATACCGAGACGTGTAATCAATCTGTTTTTGTTTCAGAAGAATCTGAATGCCAGCTGTCCTACCCGAGGCCACCAAGTAAGTAAAAAGCCAAAGATTAACCTGATTATATTTTGCCTTCCCTGGTTCCTCCTCTTCCCGTTATCAGCAGGCCTTGGAACTCAGCACAGGGATGGTGGGAACCCCTCATGATAGACACAGCAGGTGTACAGACCCAGGAACTCAGCACAGGGATGGTGAGAACCCCTCATAATGGGCACAGCGGGTGTACAAACCCAGGAACTCGGCACAGGGATGGTGGGAACCCCTCATAATGGGCACAGCGGGTGTACAGTCCCGGGAACTCAGCACAGGGATGATGGGAACCCCTCATAATGGGCACAGCAGGTGTTCAGACCCGGGAACTCAGCACAGGGATGGTGGGAACCCCTAATAATGGGCACAGCAGCTGTACAGACCCGGGAACTTGGCACAGGGATGGTGAGAACCCCTCATAATGGGCACAGCAGGTGTACAGACCCGGGAACTCAGCACAGGCATGGTGGGAACCCCTCATAATGGGCACAGCAGGTGTACAGACCCAGGAACTCAGCACAGGGATGGTGAGAACCCCTCATAATGGGCACAGCGGGTGTACAGACCCAGGAACTCGGCACAGGGATGGTGGGAACCCCTCATAATGGGCACAGCAGGTGTACAGACCCGGGAACTCAGCACAGGGATGGTGGGAACCCCTAATAATGGGCACAGAAGGTGTACAGACCCGGAAACTCAGCACAGGGATGGTGGGAACCCCTCATGATAGACACAGCAGGTGTACAGACCCGGGAACTCAGCACAGGGATGGTGGGAACCCCTAATAATGGGCACAGCAGGTGTACAGACGCGGGAACACAGACCCATAAACTCAGCACAGGGATGGTGGGAACCCCTCATGATGGGCACAGCCGGTGTACAGACCCATAAACTCAGCACAGGGATGGTGGGAATCCCTCATAATGAGCACAGCAGGTGTACAGACCCGGGAACTCAGCACAGGGATGGTGGGAACCCCTCATAATGGGCACAGCAGGTGTACAGACCCGGGAACTCAGCACAGGGATGGTAGGAACCCCTCATAATGGGCACAGCAGGTGTACAGACCCGGGAACTCAGCACAGGGATGGTGGGAACCCCTCATAATGAGCACAGCAGGTGTACAGACCCGGGAACTCAGCACAGGGATGGTGGAACCCCTCATAATGGGCACAGCAGGTGTACAGACCCGGAAACTCATCACAGGGATGGTGGGAACCCCTTATAATGGGCACAGCAGATGTATAGATCCGGGAACTCAACACAAGGATGGAGGTCTCACCGACTTTGTCTCAGAGAGACAAAAGAACCCTAAAAATGAATTTGAGCCCCAGTCACTTAACAAATAAAAATGCAGCTTAGGCTGCAATACTTACTTTAAATCCAGAGCTGGCCACGCAGTACTTCTATTTTGCCATTAGGTGTCCTCACTGTTCCAGATTTAATGATGCCCAGCGTCATAAAGACTGGGGATATCTCAGGAACAAAGGGCAGCATGAACACGATGCCCCTTTTAATAAAGAGCTGTGCTAATATCATAAAGATGATTACTACAGAACACCTCCTTTTTATTTATTTTTTCACAAGAAAATAACTTTTTTATTTGAATGTGTTAAGGTTAGAACTTCTGCCAGTGGCGGCCCATCCATTAGGGAGCGCAGGGGCGCCACCCCCCTGTCCATGCTTCCGGACTCCTAATCTACATTCCGGGGCGCCGGACGCATGGATTCCAATGGGGTTGTTGTTTTTTTTTTCTTTTAAGCATGTGATTTGAGCCAGAGGCTCTAATTGGCTTTAAAAAAGGGTGGGCTCGGGGCGCAGAGCAGAGGGCCCCCGATGCCAGGGCTGCTGTTAGAAATCACGGGGGCCCCGTACAGCCTACCTGGCAGGGCCTCCCCTCAAATATATATACAAAAAAAAAACATTTTCACAATAAATATACTAAAGCGGAGACACACAGATAACAGTGAAGCTGTGTGAACAAAAACATTTTATAATTTTTTTTTTTTAATAAATATATTTTTTTATTTTACAATTTTTACAAATTATTTTTATACAGTTTTTAATTATTATTTTTTTTCAAGGGAATTTAAACAATACAGGGTTTTTATTTTGTCTGTGTCTCTCCCTGCAACAGCTAAAAGTCAGAGGGAGTTTTTTTCAGCTGCTGCCGAGAGCCGCACACGGCATCCTGTCATTGCCCCTCCTTCCCCCTGGTGTTTGGGGGCCCCCCTGTGTGCACGGGAGGACTGGTGGTCCCCCTCTATCAGCGGCCCTGCCCGAGCCCACCCAGTTATGTGCCAATAGCCAATGAATATTCGCTATTGTCACACCGATTCTCCTGATTGCCCGTAAGGAGAAGCAATCCTATTGACCTAGGAGGAGGAGGAGGAGGAGGGAGGAGGCGCACGGCCGCCGTGATGCCGAGGAGGAGACGCAGGAGAAGCCTCCGCCCATCGCCCTGCACCATAAATGGGGTAAGTGCCTGGCTGGCCGACTGACCGGGGGAGGGAGTTGGCTGTGGGTGCACTGCTTGCCACCCCATCCAAAAAAAAAAAGCACCAGCTGTGTATTGTGACGTCAGGGATTTATTTATGTAGACTGGGAAGGTTACTGATGACAGGTCCACTTTAAGTAGCCATTTTTGTCTTCAGCTTGGCGACAAGGTAATGCTTATGATATAAATCCTTACAAATGTATAAATATAAATGTTCCTATGATCTTCTTTCGCAGGTCCTCCTTGTAATATAAAATACAGCGCCCAAAGTCAGGGCGGAATCTGCCCAGAGTACTGACTCGGAGAACTGGCTCCTCGAAACGCGTGTCCTAAAATATTAGTGGACGGCTGTTATTGTATTGACGGGTATATATTTTATTCTAACAAATATAACAAATGCATTTCAAAAGAGGAATGTGAGACACTCCAACATTGTCCAATAATTGATTAACAAAACTAAAAATAAATCAGAAGTCCATTTAATGTAATAAAGAACGTGCTTCGCTGAAATCCGCAGTCTTTGAATTTCTTTGTGGTGAATAAAAATAAATAAATAAAAGGGGTTAACCACTTAAGACCCGGACCTTTATGCAGGTAAAGGATCCGGGCAGTTTTTGCGAATCGGCACTGCGTCGCTTTAACGGACTATTGGCGGTCGTGCGACGTGGCTCCCAAACAAAATTGGCGTTTTTTTCCCCCACAAATAGAGCTTTCTTTTGGTGGTATTTGATCACCTCTGCGGTTTTTATTTTTTGCGCTATGAACAAAAATAGAGCGACGAATTGTGAAAAAAAACAAACAATATTTTTTACTTTTTGCGATAATAAATATCCCCCAAAAAATATTAAAAAAAATAAATGTTTTTCCTCAGTTTAGGCCGATACATATTCTTCTACTTATTTTTGGTAAAAAAATTTGCAATAAACGTTTATCGAAAATGTATAGCGTTTACAAAATAGGAGATAGTTTTATTGCATTTTTTGTGCCGCCCATCGGAATGGAAGTTGTTGAGTGGGAGGTGCCGATCAGATCGAAGTTGTTGAGCGGGGGGGTGCCCTGCGTATCAGAGTAGTTATTAACCTCTTGCCGACTGCGCTATAGCACAAATACTGCTACATCGCAGTCAGGTTGTTTTTGAACGACGTCCCTGGGACGTCCTCGTCAACTTCCGAGATTGCGCGCCCCATGAGACCATGAGACGCACTCGCGGGACCACGGCACCCCCCCCGCTCAAAACTCCGATCCGCGGCACCCCCCGCTCAACAACTCGGATCCGCGGCACCCCCCCGCTCAACAACTCGGATCCGCGGCACCCCCCCGCTCAACAAGTCGAATCCGCGGCACCCCCCGCTCAACAACTCAGATCTGCGGCACCCCCCCTGAACAACTCCAATCCCTAGCATCCCTCCCCTCAACAACTCTGATCCGCGGCACCCCCCCGCTCAACAATTTCGATCCGCGGCACCCCCCCTGAACAACTCCGATCAGCGATTTTCACAATAAACATTGCATTTTTAATGCATTTTTTGCTGTGAAAATGACAATGGTCCCAAAAATGTGTCAAAATTGTCCGAAGTGTCCGCCATAATGTCGCATTCACGAAAAAAATCACTGATCGCCGCCATTAGTAGTTAAAAATTTTTTTTTATAAAAATGCAATAAAACTATCCCCAATCAATAACCGCTTATTGCGATTTTTTTTTTACCAAAAATACCAAAAAGTCAAAAATATTGAATTTTTTTCAAAATTGTTGCTATATTTTTGTTTATAGCGCCAAAAATTAAAACCACAGAGATGTTTATATACCACCAAAAGAAAGCTCTAGGACGTCAATTTTGTTTGGGAGCCACGTCGCACGACCACGCAATTGTCAGTTAAATCGACGTAGAGCCGAATCGCAAAAACTGGCCAGGTCCCTTACCTGCCTAAAGGTCCGGGTCTTAAGTGGTTAAAGCCCCTTGATAAATGATAGTGTTACTTCTTAACAAATAACAGCCCACACCCCCACACGATCAGAATCTCGCCACCTATGGGTGGTGAGAACCGCGCTTCTCAGAAGTGTTTTTGTTCTGAATCATTAATTTCCATCGGGCTCGTGGAATCATGAAGACTGTTTTCAGTATTTTGTAATAAGTGACACATTTTTCAAAAGAAAAGTACCTGAAAAGTCTTCAAAAACATTTCTGAGGATCAAAACACAGAGACCACAATACAACCCACACACATATCACAATACAGGGCGCCTTAAAGCTTAAAGTGGAAATATCGAGAGGAAAATACAAAACCTGCCATTGACAAGTTGGCGGTCTGGGTCAGTTGCTGAGTCGGTATGGAACCCGTGAAGGATCACTTGATGGACATTTACTTGTTCTATATATAGTGAAAAGGATGGCACCAAAATGAGTGTAGATCTTATATTGCCCCAGTGATAGCAGTCTTGGTAGTTCCAGGAATATCCATGGTGATGGAAGATAACCAAAGCTTACACTGGCCAAATCCATGGTGGTGGAAGATAACCAAAGCTAAGGTTGGCAAAACCCATGGTGATGGAAGATAACCAAAGCTTAGGTTGTCCAAACCCATGGTAATGGAAGATAACCAAAGCTAAGGCTGACCAAACCCATGGTGATGGAAGATAACCAGAGCTTACGCTGGCCAAACCCATGGTGATGAAAGATAACCAAAGCTTAGGTTGGCCAAATCCATGGTGGTGGAAGATAACCAAAGCTTATGCTTTCCAAATCCATGGTGGTGAAAGATAACTAAAGCTAAGGTTGGCAAAACCCATGGTGATGGAAGATAACCAAAGCTAAGGTTGGCAAAACCCATGGTGATGGAAGATAACCAAAGCTTAGGTTGTCCAAACCCATGGTAATGGAAGATAACCAAAGCTAAGGCTGACCAAACCCATGGTGATGGAAGATAACCAAAGCTTACGCTGGCCAAACCCATGGTGATGAAAGATAACCAAAGCTTAGGTTGGCCAAATCCATGGTGGTGGAAGATAACCAAAGCTTAGGTTGACCAAATCCATGGTGATAAAAGATAGCCAAAGCTTAGGCCGGCCAAATCCATAGTGAAGGAAGATAACCAAAGCTTAGGTTGGCCAAATCCATGGTGATGAAAGATAACCAAAGCTTAGGTTGGCCAAATCCATGGTGATGGAAGATAACCAAAGCTTGTGCTGGCCAAATCCATGGTGATGGAAGATAACCAAAGCTTACGCTGGCCAAATCCATGGTGCTGGAAGACAACCAAAGCTTAGGCTGGCCAAATCCATGGTGATGGAAGACAACCAAAGCTTAGGCTTTGGTTAGCTTATTCAATTTCCTTTGGATTGACCTTCAACTATGTAGTGCAAGGGCCTGCCTAATTGCATAAGAATTTATAATGTTTAGGTTTGACGTCCTATTATATGGGCAGAAGGGGGTAAGCATTGTTCTAGGATTTCCTGTTCTTGGGGGGGGGGGGGTGATAGGAAAGGGGATTTCTGCTGGGAGGGGGAGGGGGAGAGGATTCATGCTAGGAGGGGGGATTTGGGGTGTTTGTACTAGAAGAGGTGCTATGGTGGAGGGGGGAGGGGATTTTTACTAGGAGGGGATTTTTTTTGGGGGGGGGGCGATTTGTGCTGGGAGTGGGGATTCAATGTAGGTGGGGGGTGGGGTGTTGGTAATGATGGACCTTGCTTTGTGCACTGGTGCGCAGTCATGTTGGAACAGGAAGGGGCCGCCCCCAAAACTGTTCCCACAAAGTTGGGGGCATGAAATTGTCCAAAATGTCTTGGTATGCTGATGCCTTAAGAGTTCCCTTCACTGGAACTAAGGGGACAAGCCCAACCCCTGAAAAACAACCCCACACCATAATCCCCCCTACCCGCACCATAATCCCCCCTCCCCCGCACCATAATCCCCCCTCCACCAAATGATTTGAACCAGTGCACAAAGCAAGGTCCATAAAGACATGGATGAGGGAGTTTGGAGAGGAGAAACTTAACTGGCCTGACCTCAACCTGGCCTTCTCATCCCAAGATCAGTGCCGGACCTCACAAATGCCCTTCTGGAAGAATGGTCAAACACTCCCATAGACACTCCTAAACCTTGTGGACGGCCTTCCCAGAAGAGTTGAAGCTGTTATAGCTGCAAAGTGGGGGGGGGGGGGCAACTTAATATTGAACCCTACAGACTAAGACTGGCCATACACCTTCAGATTATCTGCAGATTTTCTATGGTTAGATGGACAGATTCCTCCATCTACGCTGAACTGTGTGGATGGAAGAATCTTCCACTGGTCCAAGCTTCCATATCTTGCTAGTTGGCTTAGCTGGCTTTCAAACTAAACAATGCCTGCACCCAATCAGAATGTTCAGGTATTGTGAGAGCCAACGGGGGCCGACTAGCAACGTATGGAAGCTTGGGCCAGTGGGAAATCCTTCCATCCACACAGTTCAGTGTAGATGGAGGAATCTGTTCCACTTTTTCCATCTAACCATAGAAAATCTGCAGATAATCTAAAGGTGTATGGCCAGCATAAGACTGGGATGCCATTAAAGTTCATGGGCCATATTCAGGTAGAGTTACTCTGGAGTATCAGTGATTCGCCAGCATAACTCTCACTTTGAGCCGGCGTTTCTGTTTTCAGTAAGCAGAAAACAAGAAACGCCGGGTTGGAGTTCCTATACGAGCGGCGTAATTGTATTTCGCCGTCGTATCGGAACTGCAATTTTGAAAATGGCGCTGGGGGCGTTCCCGCTGATTAACGCCGAGAATATGTTAATCAGCGAGAATCGGCAATTCACGATCGTACGCGGGCCCGACGCAGTGACTTTCCGACGTTTCCGTAAGCGATACGCGGCGTAAAGAAAAACATGCCCCCTAGGTGGAGTATCCTATGTTAAGTATGGCCATCGTCATCGCGTCAAATTTTAAAAAAATTGCGTTGTTTGCGTAAAACGTCTGTGAATGGGGATTGACGTCATTGACGTTCACTGACAGAATTTGGAGCATGCGCACTGACAGTCGACTCATGCGCAGTACGTTCGCCGCGGGATCGCGCCTAGTTTAAATAATACACGCCCCCTACCCGCCCAATTTGAATTCCGCCGGCTCATTTTCGCTACGCCGCCGCAACTTTAGGAGCAAGTGCTATGCGAATAACAGTACTTGCTCCTAAAGTTACGGCGGAGTAACGTAAATGAGAAACGTTACTCCAAAGTAAAGAAGCGCCCATCTACCTGAATCTGGCCCTATAACTTTTGCACAAACCAATCAATAAACGCTTATTGCGTTTTTTTTTTATTACGAAAAATATGTAGAAGAATACGTATCGGCGTAAACTGAGGAAAAAACATATTTTTTTTATATATTTCTGGGGGATTTTTATTACAGCAAAAAGTAAAACATATTGTTTTTTTTTGTTTTTTTAATTGTCGCTGTATTTTTGTTTATAGCGCAAAAAATAGAAACCGCAGAGGTGATCAAATACCACCAAAAGAAAGCTCTATTTGTGGGGGAAAAAAAGGACGCCAATTTTGTTTGGGAGCCACGTCGCACGACCGCGCAATTGTCTGTTAAAGCGACGCAGTGCCGGATCACAAAAAGGAGGCCCGGTCATTGACCAGCAATATGGTCCGGGGCTGAAGTGGTTAAAGTTCATGTGTGTGTAAAGGCAGGTGTCCCAATACTTTTGACAAATAGAGTGTATGTTTCGTTTTGTGCAAGGCAAAAGCTGGAAAATCCCTACGAGGGGAACTCTTGTAAAACTCTTTAGTACTTTATCATTCGGAGTCGGATCTCTCACACCGGACACTGGACAGGAATATAACATTGGTGGGTAGATCTCCTATCACTTGAGTGTAACTCTGCCCAAGAGGGACACAGACAGCAATAAAATCTCCAACCTTTCCACGCTCCGTCCAAAGGGGCATAAAAACGTTTTTTTTTTTATTCTCATCATGTATTGTTTTCTGAACATTCGTTACATTACCACGTCCTGGTGAAAGTACCAATCAGCACTCAGCGCTCAGACTTCCTCCAGAGACCCCGTATCTCATGTCACCGTATAAGAAGAAGACAAACCACAAGCCTTTCCGAGACGAAGCACAACCTACCATACAGGATACAACCACCGGGTAAGACTGAGAAGCAGCCAATTTTTATTTCATTTTTTTATAAAACTTTTATTAAGGAAATCAGAAAGTTACGTTGAGTCCAAAGTCATACCGATCGGAAAAAGAACGTAGGAGGCAGTTACATCCTGAGATTGGAGAACATTGCTTGGGAAATCACTCTGTATCAGGATTTTTTTTTCAACCTTGACGTTTCTTCGGCAGCGCCTTAAGCACTTCAGCCCTGGACCATAGGGCTGGCCAAAGACCAGAGCACTTTTTGCGATTCGGCGCTGCGTCGCTTTAACTGACAATTGCGAGGTCGTGCGACGTGACTCCCAATCAAAATTGTACCTCGGGATTGTCTATAATTTTCGAGGGTGCCTTGAGGGTATCCATAATTTTGGAGGGTGCCTCGGGATTGTCCATCATTTTAAAGGGTGCCTTGACTGAATAAAGGTTGAGAAACACTGGTTTATGTAATAGTGTAAAATCATCCAGGGTAAATGGTATCAGCCAACCCATGAACCGGTGAACCCCCAGGGTGAGCGTATGTAATACACAGGTCGGCAGGATCGTCACCCGTACTGTGCGGAGTCACACTTTTCCACCTACACGGCTCACATTCTGCGAGCTGTGATGGCCGCACAGAACCCCTGTTGCACATGGTGCCCTGTGCGGCCGCACAGCTTGCACACCCCAAAGGCCGGCCCTGCCTGAACGGCTGCTCCACGCATCTTTATGGAGCGTCGGATGTCAGCGGAGACACGTCCGCTGACATCTGACCCGATCTGATCTGCTAAAAACAGACGAATGGGGATACGTCTCCTTATCCGTCCATGGCGGATCGGTTCGTGTGAGATCTGATGAAAACGGAGATGCTGTCCATTTTCGTCTGATCTCTCCATAGGAGACAGCGGCGCCCGACAAGCCCCTCCCCGCTCAGTGAGCAGAGAGGAGCTTGTCATCCGCCGGCTCAGAGGAGATCAACGGATTGATCTCCCGCTGAGCAGGCGGGCTCCGTAGCGACAGTCCGCCTCATGTGGAAGGGGCCTTAAGCCCTGTACACACGATCGGATATCTGATGGAATAGTATATCCGATGGATTTTTTCGTTGGATATCCGATAAAGCTGACTTTCACCACTCTTGCCTACACACCATCGGGGCAAAAATCCGACCGTGTCCAAACGCGGTGACGTAAAACACAACGACGTACTGAGAAAAATTAAGTTCAATGCTTCCGAGCATGCGTAGACTTGATTCTGAGCATGCGTGGATTTTTGACCGATGGATTTCCCATAAGAACATTTTAAAACAGGTTCTATTTTTTTTCACCGATGGATAAAAAAAAACGATAGGGCCCACACACGATCGGTTCGTCTGATGAAAACGGTCCATCGCTCCGTTTTCATCGGACAAACCGATCGGGTGTACAGGGCTTTAGGATTGTTTATTGTAGAAGGAAACACTTTCACATCCCGGTGGCTCTCCAGACGGAAGTGAAGGTTGTTTCAGCCGCAATTTTTTTTTCGGGGGAAATACTTCCCCTTTTTTGTGGCTTTTGTTCCTCTTTCTTTTCACAAGCCAAAATCTAACCGTGATTGGGTGACAATGTTATTTTTATCTTCCGCAATTCTTATTCGGAATGTCTCGCACTTCTAGAATGTTTTTCAAGCGCCTCCCGAGTAAAAAAAAAAGGAGAACGACAAATTCAGTCTTAACCACTTCAGCCCCCGGACCATTTGGCTGGCCTAAGACCAGAGCACTCTTTGCGATTCGGCACTGCGTCGCTTTAACTGACAATTGCGCGGTCGTGCGACGTGGCTCCCAAACCAAATTGGCGTCCTTTTTTCCCCACAAATAGAGCTTTCTTTTGGTGGTATTTGATCACCTCTGCGTTTTTTATTTTTTGCGCTGTAAACAAAAATAGAGCGACAGTTTTAAAAAAAATGCAATATTTTTTACTTTTTTCTATAATAAATATCCCCAATTTTTTTAAATAAAACAATTTTTACCCTCAGTTTAGGCCGATACGTATTCTTCTACATATTTTTGGTAAAAAAAAAAAACACAATAAGCGTTTATTGATTGGTTTGCGCAAAATTTATAATGCCTACAATATAGGGCAGGGATCCTCAAACTACGGCCCTCCAGCTGTTGTAGAACTACACATCCCATGAGGCTTTGTAACACATTGATATTCACAGACATGACTAGGCATGATGGGAATTGTAGTTCCTGAACAACTGGAGGGCCGTAGTTTGAAGACCCATGATAGAGGGGATCGTTTTAAGGCATTTTTATTTTTATTTATTTTTTACTAGTAATGGCAGCGATCAGCAATTTTTATTGTGACTGCGACATTATGGCGGACACATCGGACACTTTTGACACTATTTTGGGACCATTGTCATTTATACAGCGATCAGTGCTATAAAAGTGCACTGATTACTGTAAAAATGTGACTGGCAGTGAAGGGGTTTAACCACTAGGTGGCACTGCAGGGGTTAAGTGTTCCTTACTGTTAGGGTGCGTGGCTACACGTGACACGTCACTGATGACCGTTCCCGATCATCAGTGGGCGTCAGATTTAAATGTATGTGCCTGTACGCCAATCTGCCTGCCCGTGCCATTCTGTCAACGTAAATAGGCCTTCAGCGGTCGGCAAGTGGTTAAAGTCCCACTGTCCCACTAGGGTGCAATGAAGGGGTTAAGTGTGTCCTAGGGAGTGATTCTGACTGTGTGGGGGGCTGGACTACATGTGACACGACATTGATCACTGGAGCAGTAGATCAGTGTCCTGTCACTAGGCAGAACAGTAAAATGCCTTGTTTACATCACGTGATCAGCTGTCATTGGCTGACATGCTGATGACGTGGTAAGGGGCCGGGATCGCATCTCCCCGTTCTGCAGCTCCGTGACACGATCGCGGGACACCGGCGGACATTGAGTCTGCGGGTTCCACGGGCATGGTCAAGGAGGTCGTGGCAGGGGCACGTGCGCCTGCCCGGTGGCAAATTCAATGGAACGTACAGGTACGCCCCTTTGTGCAGCCGTGCCATTCTGCTGACGTAAATGTTTGTGCGGCGGTCGGCAATCGGTTAAGTTAATTTTCATGGCAAATCGCCAATTAATTGCAATTCATCTGAACACTCTTCATAACATTCTGGAGCAGGTGTCTCCAAACTGTGGCCCTTTGCTAGCCTTTACCCGGCCCTTGGGGCACTATTCCTCCATATGATATTTGGTACTATTTCTCCCACTGACACCAACAATGGGGCACTATTTCTTTCACTGATACCAGTGATGGGGCACTACTCCTCCTCTTATTGATCACTAACATTGAGACCATGTTTACCCTTACTGTTGGGCCAAGGACGTTTTCTGCCCCCAATGGCCACAATCCGGCCCCCTTGAAGTCTGAAGGACAGAAAACTGTCTTTTTGTTTGAAAATTTTGGAGACCCCTGTTCTGGAGTATATGCAAGTTGCCGTCATAAAAACTTTTGGCCACGGCTGTAACATGGTACAACGATTCATAGAACATACAGTAGCCCTACTAGCCAACCAAGAGACAATTGTAAGGTGCATCTGTATATATACAGTATATGGAAACTGTTAGGATTGAGCACAACTGAGAGGTTGTATTTACCCCAATTTTCTGTGAAAATTGGTTGATTTCGTCATGTTTGCCTTGTTTTATTTACAGCAACTTTGACCATTCATAATATTATTTTTACCAGGTGGGGATTTCCTGTATGTTACTTGAAAAAAAAAATGTACAGCTAATTTCCTTTAGTCTCCTGTTCGCACTCAGTATGAGGCTAGGTTGGCACCTACAAGTGTGGCCGAGCGTGCACGCGTTTCTGCTCGTCGCATGTAGGGCAGCCCGTTCATCTCAATGGGTCGCCCTAAGCACCAGGAACACAGAAAAGAAGTTCCCGATCTTTAAAAAAACAAAAAAAAAAAAGTGGCGCAATGAATTTTATGGCCCCCAGCAAACGTCTTCTAAAGGGCACAGGGTGGTTCTGAGTGTGTAGGGGAAGTGCGCAATTTTGTGCGCGTTCCTAAAATGCAAAGAACTGAACCTTGCCGTAAGGATGGGCGGGTAGTGGTTGTGAATCGTGTCCTCCAGCCATGATTGTTGTGAACAGTGGCAACTGGTGCTCAATTTATTTTTGGGGGGGCACAAACAAACTGAAAAAAACAAACAAACAATTGCAGCCTCACTGTGCCCATCAAACGCAGCTACTGTGCCCATCAATTGCAGCCAGTTTGCTCCATGAAATGCCGCCAGTTTGCCCCCTCAAATGCAGCCACTTTGCCCCCTCAAATGCAGTCACTTTGCCCCCTCAAATACCACCAGTTTGGCTTATCAAATGCAGTCACTTTGCCCCCTCAAATACCGCCAGTTTGCCCCTCAAATAATGCCACTTTTCCCCCTCAAATACCGCCAGTTTGCCTTATCAAATGCAGTCACTTTGCCCCCTCAAATACCGCCAGTTTGCCCTTCAAATAATGCCACTTTGCCCCCTCAAATACCAGCAGTTTGCCCTATCAAATGCAGTCACTTTGCACTCCTCAAATACAGCCAGTTTGCCCCTCAAATAATGCCACTTTGCCCACTCAAATTTAGCCACTTTGCCCCTCAAATACCACCACTTTGCCCCCTCAAACGCCGCCAGTTTGCCCCCATCAAATGCTGCCACTTTGCCCCCTCAAATGCCACCACTTTGCCCCCTCAAACGCCGCCACTTTGCCCCCTCAAATGCCGCCAGTTTGCCCCCATCAAATGCCACCACTTTGCCCCTTCAAACGCCGCCACCTCAAATGCTGCCACTTTGCCCCCTCAAATGCCGCCACTTTGCCCCCTCAAATGCAGCCACTTTGCCCCCATCAAATGCCGCCACTTTGCCCCCTAAAATGCCACCACTTTGCCCCCTCAAATGCCACCACTTTGCCCCCTCAAATGCCGCCAGTGCCCGCAGCAGCTGCCAGCAGGAGAGGAGAGGAGGGAAGCCAGCAGCGCTGCATGGGAAAGGGGCACACGGGAGGGAGGGGGCCGGGCAGCAGATGGAAAGTGTGCATTTGCTAAACCCTCCAGGACGGCGCCTATTTGGCTAATTCAACCCACTTACATTCTAATATGGGAATTTAATTGTTGAACGGTCAGGTGACCTACTTTACAAAGAAAAATACGCTCTGTGATTCCGTAACTGAAACTTTCAGTATGAGTAATTCCTGAATATAAGACGTGTCCTTCTTATTCTACATCAGGCCACATCCTAGAGAAGAATTCGGAGGGAATCGATGGCGTCTCTGAACCTGCTTGCTGTACTTTTCCTGTCATATTTCTGTAAGTAGCAATTTGGGTTTTAGGGTGACATTATTTATTGGGCAACTAAATAAATTGTAGTTCAAGTATTGGAGGCGGGCCGACCTCTTCTTCAGGTCATCCTATGTCATAGGGGGCTCCAGAGATTGTGTCTGTTATGGGGAAGGACAACCCATTTTCTCAATTTTAAATTGGAATTTCACCCAAAAGTGGAAGCCTCTTTGCTTCCTCTTCCCTTCTCTTTAGCCTCTCTCTCATTCTCTCTCTCTCTCCCTTTCTTCCTCTCATTCCCCTCTCTATCTCTCTTCTCCTTCTCTCTCCCCCCCCCTCTCTCTACCCTCTTTCCCTCTCTCCCCTCTTCCCCTCTATCTCTCCCTCTCTCCATCTCCTCTTCTCTTTCCTCCTCTCCCCCATCTATCACTCCTTCTCTGTCTCTCCCCCCTTTCTCCCTTCCATTCCCCTCTCCCCCTCTCTCTCTCCCATCTTTCCCTCTCCCTCTCCCTCTCCTCTTTCCTCCTCTCCCCCATCTCTCTCTCCTTCTCTCTCTCCCCCTTCCCCCCCTCTCTCTCTCTACCCCTGTTCTCACTCTCATTCCCCTCTCCCACTCTCTCTCTCTCTCCCTCTTTCTCTCCTATCTCTCCCCCTCTCTCTCTCTTTTCCCTATCTTTCCCTCTCTCTCCCCTCCCCCTCTCTCCCCTCTTTCCCTCTTCCCCTCTATCTCTCTCTCCCCTCTTTCCCTCTCTCTCCTTCTCCTCTTCTCTTTCCTCCTCTCCCCATCTCTCTCTCCTCTCTCTCCCCCTTCTCCCTCTCACACTCTCCCCCCTCTTTCCCTCTCTTCCCCTCTCCTCTTCACTTTCCTCCTCTCCCCCTTCTCCCTCTCTCTCTCCCCCTTTCTTCCTCTCATTCCCGTCTCCCCTCTCTCTCCCCCTCTCTCTCTCTTCTCCCTCTCTCTCTCCCATCTTTGCCTCTCTCTCTCCCTCCTCTGTCCCCTCTTTCCCTCTTCCCCTCTCTCTCCCCTCTTCCCCTCTCTCTCTCCCTCTCCTCTTCTCTTTCCTCCTCTCCCCCATCTCTCTCTCCTTTTCTCTCTCCCCATTTCTCCCTCTCATTCCCCTCTCCCACTCTCTTTCTCTCCCTCTCTCTCTCCCCCTCTCCTTGTTGCTTTCCTCCTCTCCCCCATCTCTCTCTCCTTCTCTCTCTCCCTCTTACCCTTCTCTCTCCCCCTTTCTTCTCATTCCCCTCTCCACCTTTCTCTCCCTCTCTCTCTTCCATCTTTCCCTCTTTCTCCCCCCTTCTCCCTCTCTCTCTTCCCCTTTCTTCCTCTCATTCCCCTCTCCCCCCTCTCTCTCCCTCTTTCTCCCCCTTCTCCCTCTCTCGTCTTTCCCTTTTCCCCTCTCTCTCCCCTCTTTCCCTCTCTCTCCCCCTCTCCTCTTTGCTTTCCTCCTCTCCACCATCTCTCTCTCCTTCTCTCGCTCCCCCTTCTCCCTCTCAATCCCCCTCTCCCCCCTCTCTCCCCCTTCTCTCTCTCTTTCTCCCCCTCTTTCCCTCTCTCCCCCTCTCTCTCTCCCCTCTTTCCCTCTCTCTCCCCCTCTCCTTTTTGCTTTGCCTCCTCTCCCCCATCTCTCTCTCCCCCTTCTCCCTCCCATTCCCCTCTCCCCCTCTCTCTCTCTTCCCCCCATCTTTCCCTCTCTCTCTCTCTCTCTCTCTCTCTCCCCCCCCTTTCTCCCTCTCTCTCCCCCCCATTCTCCCTCTCATTCCCCTCTCCCTCTCTCTCTCTCTCCCCCATCTTTCCCTCCCTCTCTCTCTCTCTCTCTCTCTCTCTTCCCCCTCTCCCCTCTTTCCCTCTCTATGAAGTCAATGCGGAACAAATAATCTTCCTTTCCATTGACTTCTATGGGGAAACTCGCTTTGATATGCGAGTGCTTTGGATTACGAGCGTTCTCCTGGAGCGGATTATCCTCGTAATCCGAGGTTCCAATGGTTTTGCATGTACACCTTTTTGTTTAGGTGAGCCTGGAATACGTTTAGCTAAATGAACCCGAATGCCCTATAAAGCTTTGTTGCCCTTCGTGGCCTTTGTCACCTCTACTAACCGGACGTCTTCACCCTGCAGGCTTCGGGGATTGTGCCATAAGCTTGGAACAGCCTTCGGTTTTGTTCGCCGCCGTTGGCTCCGCCGCCGATTTAAACTGCCACCTTAAAAGCGATGAGCAGCTGACGCGAATCAACCTGTACTGGTTTAGAATAGGACTAAATGGAACGTTAAAGAAGTACCTGTACCCTCCCCGGGCTGTGCCCAGCAGCAGCATCAGCGGAGCATCTTCAATCAGTCTTCTCCACCCCAATCATTCTACAGACATGTCCTTGAGTGTGTCCAACCTGACGCTCGCCCACACGGACACCTACGTATGTCACGCGTCCCTGGTGGTCGGGATGAACAATAGCGCAGTGTCAGGGAGCGGGACCTTTCTTCTTGTGCACGGTAAGCATGCTGAAGCAGGATTTCCTGTTTTAGGGTGGCAACGCTCACTCGCCGCACTGTATCTATGGAGGGGCAGTGTTATCACCCCAGGACAGGAATTGTGGGGACCAGGGAAGGGTGGCTTTGTTCCTACATACAGTGGGACTAAGGCAGGGTGGCTACGTTTCTACATACAAACTAAAAAAAGCCACTGTGCCCATCAAATGCAGCCAGTGTGCCCATCAAATGCAGCCACTGTGCCCATCGATTGCAGCCACTCTGCTCATCAAATTCAGCCACTGTGCCCATCAATTGCAGCCACTGTGCCCATCAATTGCAGCCACTGTGCCCATCGACTGCAGCCACTGTGCTCATCAAATGCAGCCACTGTGCCCATCAATTGCAGCCACTGTGCCCATCGACTGCAGCCACTGTGCTCATCAAATGCAGCCACTGTGCCCATCAAACGCAGCCACTGTGCTCATCAAATGCAGCCACTGTGCCTGTCAATTGCAACCACTGTGCCCATCAAATGCAACTTCTGTCTCCATCAATTGCAGTCACTGTGCCAATAAATGCAGCCACTGTCTCCATCAAATGCAGCCACTGTGCCCATCAAATGCAGCCACTGTGACACCTTCCCCCCCCCCGGCGAGATTTAACCAACACCAACCAATCAGTAGAAGTGGCCATGTTCCTACATACAGTGGGAGTGGCCATGTTCCTTCATACAGTGGGAGTGGCCATACTCCTACATACAGTGGGAGTGGCCATGTTCCTACATACAGTGGAAGTGGCCATGTTCCTACATACAGTGGGAGTGGCCATGTTCCTACATACAGTGGGAGTGGCCATGTTCCTACATACAGTGGAAGTGGCCATGTTCCTACATACAGTGGGAGTGGCCATGTTCCTACATACAGTGGGAGTGGCCATGTTCCTTCATACAGTGGGAGTGGCCATGTTCCTACATACAGTGGGAGTGGCCATGTTCCTACATACAGTGGGAGTGGCCATGTTCCTACATACAGTGGGAGTGGCCATGTTCCTACATACAGTGGGAGTGGCCATGTTCCTTCATACAGTGGGAGTGGCCATGTTCCTACATACAGTGGGAGTGGCCATGTTCCTACATACAGTGGGAGTGGCCATGTTCCTACATACAGTGGAAGTGGCCATGTTCCTACATACAGTGGGAGTGGCCATGTTCCTACATACAGTGGGAGTGGCCATGTTCCTACATACAGTGGGAGTGGCCATGTTCCTTCATACAGTGGGAGTGGCCATGTTCCTACATACAGTGGGAGTGGCCATGTTCCTACATACAGTGGGAGTGGCCATGTTCCTACATACAGTGGGAGTGGCCATGTTCCTACATACAGTGGGAGTGGCCATGTTCCTACATACAGTGGGAGTGGCCATGTTCCTACATACAGTGGGAGTGGCCATGTTCCTACATACAGTGGAACCATGGAAAATAAGAGTAGCCATCCTCTTGCACAGAAGTCAGAACACAGCAACAAAAAAAGGAATTTGTATTTCTTTGTAAGGGGCCCAGAGTTTCCCAGGACCCCGGATGGCAACCCCCTTTTTTTGTTTGTATAAACATGTTTTTAAATTAATTAATTTAATAAATGTATTTTTTTTATTTTTAATAATAAATGAATTTAATTACTTTTACATTTTTTGTAAGGTGCCCAGAGGTCCCCAGGGCCCCCCTCCGCTTCTCAACTTGCGGACCCCACCCCGCTTCTCAATCTACGGCACCCCCCCCCCCCCCCCCCAATTTTCTCAATTAGCGGTGGCCCCCCCCAGCTTCTAAATTCGCAGAACCCCCTCCCCCCAGCGCTTATCAATTTGAACCGGGGGTAATGCAGGAAGGTGGTCAGATGGCGATCAATGACCATACCATACAAGACAGATTACAAGGATCAATAAGCAATATTTATAAAGTTGGGACCGAAACTGAAAGACGTGCGAATTGTTCTTCGCACGCCGGATGTGCAAGTCAAAGAAAACACCTGCCCTTCCCCCGTAGGTTGCTGTGATGTGTGATGTATGGTTTCCTTCCCCTGCAAAAAATAAAAAATAAAAACACGCTACAAAGTAACTTTCCGACAAAAGAGATTGAAAACAAAGATGTAGAGATGTGTCAAGTCTTTCCATTCCTCCATCGCCGAGATACAGAACCCGGACCCCGGACCCAGACGTCTAAAATAAAGTAGAACAATAGTCATTTCTATTTATAGCGCTGAACTTCTATGACCCGATTGACCTGATTCTATAAGATCATTAAAGCTGATTTCCGGGGATATGAAAAAATACACTGTATTGCCAAAAGTATTGGGACGCCTGCCTTTACCTTCACATGAACTTTTAGGCCGGACTCACACCTAGGGCATTTTTTGTGCTTTTTGCAGATTTGCACTACAGTCCCTTAATCAGACCTTAGTCCATAGGGTTCAACAGGGCGGCCTTCGGGAATTATGGGGCCGCTTATACAGCTTCAGGCATGGGCCCCCTGGAGCAGAGAAGCGGGGGGAGTGCTGGCGCCTCAAATTGAGAAGCGGGGGGGTACTGCTGCTAATTGAGAACCCGGGGGGCGTGAATTGAGAATTGGGGGGGGTTGTCCTTACAAAAAAATTATGAAAAAAAAAAAGAAAGGTAGCCATCCGAGGCCCTGGGGACCTCCGGGCCTTTTAATAAAAAGAAAAAAGAAAGAAAAAAATATATTGAAAAATGTTATAAAAAGGAAGAAAAAAATATATTAAAAAATGTTATAAAAAGAAAAAGGGGAGGTTGCCATCCGGGGCCCTGGGGACCTCCGGGCCCTTTAATAAAAAGAAAAAAGAAGAAAAAAGGAAATAAAAAAATATATTAAAAAATGTTATAAAAAGAAATAAAAAAATATAGTAAAAAATGTTATAAAAAGAAATAACAAAATATATTAAAAAATGTTATAAAAAGAAAAAGGGGAGGTTGCCATCCGGGGCCCTGGGGACCTCCGGGCCCTTTAATAAAAAGAAAAAAGAAGAAAAAAGGAAATAAAAAAATATATTAAAAAATGTTATAAAAAGAAATAAAAAAATATAGTAAAAAATGTTATAAAAAGAAATAAAAAAATATATTAAAAAATGTTATAAAAAGAAAAAGGGGAGGTTACCATCCGGGGGCCATGGGGACCTCTGGGCCCTTTAATAAAAAATAAAATATATATATATTAAAATTTTTATTTTATTTTTTATAAAAATATATATATAAAAAAAGGGGGAATTGCCATCCAGGGCCCCTGGGGCCTTTAATAAGAACAAAAAGGAAGAAAAAAAAATTAAAAAAAATATATAATTTTTTTTTTAAAAGAAATGTTTTATAAAAAAAAAGGGGAATTGCCATCCAGGGGCTCTGTGAACCTCTGGGCCCTTTAATAAAAGATAAAAAAAATAAAGATAAAAAATATATAAATTCTTTTTTTTTTTTTATAAAAAAAAATATATAAAAAAAGGGGAATTGCCATCCAGGGCCCTGGGGACCTCTGGGCCCTTTAATAAAAAGAAAAAAAATATATAAAGTAAAAAGCAGGGGGTTGCCAGTCGGGGCCCTGAGTACCTCTGGGTCCTTTAATAAAAACAAAACAAAAAAAAAAGGGGGTTGCTATCCAAGCCCCTGAGGACCTCCGGGGCCCTTACAGGTGTACTGCCTGTACCCCCCTGATGGCGGCCCTGGGGTTCAATATGGAGTTGGCCCCGCCCCTTTGCAGCTATAACAGCTTTAACTCTTCTGGGAAGGCCGTCCACAAGGTTTAGGAGGGTGTATAGACATGTTTGACCATTCTTCCAGAAGAGCATGTGTGAGGTCAGGCACTGATGTTGGAGGAGAAGGCCTGGCTCACTCATCCCAAAGGTGTTCTATCGGGTTGGAGTCAGGACTCTGTGCAGGCCAGTCAAGTTCCTCCACCCCAAACTCGCTCATCCATGTCTTTATGGACCTTGCTTTGTGTAGTTATGTTGGAAAAAAGTTGTTTTTTTAATTGAACCCGGGCGTTCTTATTTTCCTTATTTATTTTTGTCACCTCTACAGAACCTCTAGAAACCAGTCTCAATGAAAGCGACCTCACCTGTGCAACAAACGTTCAGACCGTGACAGATGTGACCCTCGTCTGGGAACATGAGAATGTCACGTTGGGAGATCCCGGCCGGCTCGCCAATTCTGATCATTCCTATTGGATCAGTAATACCTTTCCCAACAGCACGTCCCTGTGTCCTCCCTCGCAGAACCTCACCTTCACTTGTCACCTCCAATACAAGGGGACAACTGTATCGTCGAAAAGGATGGAAGTCACCTGTGCAGGTATGCTGACATAGGCGTGCACACAGGGTGTGCCGGATGCGCCTGGGCACACCCTAATCCAGGGCTTGACAACCTGTCGTTCACGATCTACCTGTCAATAATGGGCAGGTGACGGGAGGACCATGAATTTTCCTTTCGAACCCCCCGGAAAAAAATTATATTAAAATAATAATAATATTATTATTGTAATAAAATATAATACAAAATAATATTTTTTTTAAAAATATTAAAAAATAAAATAATATTTTTATTCCAGGGCTTGACAACCTGTCATTTACAATCTACCTGTCAATAATGGGGAGGTGACGGGTAGACCATGAATTTTCCCTTCAAACCCCCGGATTTTTTTTATTAAAATAATAATAATAATAATATTATTATAATAAAATATAATACAAAATAATATTTAAAAAAAAAAACAATAAAAAAAATGTTTTGATCCAGGGCTTGACAACCTGTCATTTACAATCTACCTGTCAATAATGAGCAGGTGACGGGTAGACCATGAATTTTCCCTTCAAACCCCCAGATTTTTTAAATTAAAATAATAATAATAATATTATTATAATAAAATATAATACAAAATAATATTTAAAAAAAAAAACAATAAAAATAATGTTTTGATCCAGGGCTTGACAACCTGTTAATTACGATCTACCTGTCAATAATGGGCAGGTGTTGGGTAGACCATGAATTTTCCTTTCAAACCCCCGGGAAAAAAATTATATTAAAATAATAATAATATTATTATTATAATAAAATATAATACAAAATAATATAAAAAAAAAAAACAATTAAAAAATAAAATAATAAAAAACAAATGACATCAGCCTCTGCTCTACTGACCTGTGGCATCTGGTGTTTTTTTTGGGGGGGGTGGCAAACAATTCACCCACAGCCATTCTTGGGGGTCCCACCCTGGCTTTTAATATTTTTTTTTTTTTAGCGGACATCCGCTTTAAGTTAGTTTTAGTTGACGAAATTAATACTGGCCCTGCATGAATGGCCGCCACTGCTATTAGGTTAAACTGCCATCTCTTGCCCGATTGAGGAGATTTCCCTTCACTTCCTGTCCTGATGACACAACAGGAAGTCAGGGGGAAATCTTCCTAGCGTGAGTCAAAATCTTACACTTAACAGATGTCCCCAAGAACAGATAAGACATCCACTTCTGTTGCAGTGACAACAACATTTCTACGATTCTCTGTCACATTAACAGTTGTCACCGGCTCAGATAAGGAGTGTGGGCCTATTTAAAAGGGGACATAGACAACAACAAAAAAACTGACAGGGGTCCAAACCCTTTACAAATGTTCTAAGAGAAAAAAAATAATGACTACTTCACTTGCCATCTGCTGGTGGAACCGGATAGTGCAACTCTTCCACTCTTATATATTGATATACCAAAATATAGAGAAGACGTTAGCCATCTGAGCAATAAAAATATATAAATATATAAAATATATTTATAAAATATAAAATATATTTATATTTATATTTTTATATATATTATATATTAAAAATAAAAAGGGTGCACTTTAATGCTATTTTAATTATCACAATATATTAAAAATAAAAATGCACAAATAATAGACAAATAATATCTTTGCGTCTCCTTGAAGTACCTTTCGTGAGCACTAGATGGCGACTGCAGAGCACTTGCTTCCAGAACAGACATTACATTGCGCTCAGTATTTATGACACAAAATACAATAATTGTTACAAACTTTCATTCTCTATATTTGTGTCTAACATTTTATTATTAACCACTGAAGGATCGAGCCTGTTTTTCAGACATTTTTTTTTCCTAGAAAATTACTTAGAACCCCCAAACATTATACATTTTTTTTCTAACACCCTATAGGATAAAATGGCGGTCATTGCGATACTGTTTGTCACACCGTATTTGCGCAATGGTCTTACAAAATCACTTTTTTTTTTTTATAAAAAAATAAAACGGGCCAATTTTTTTTATATTGTGAAAGATAATGTTACGTCGAGTAAATTGATACCCAACATGTCACGCTTCAAAATTGCGCCCGCTCCTGGAATGGTGACAAACTTTTACCCTTAAAAATCTCCATAGGTGACATTTAAAAAATTCTACAGGTTGCATGTTTTGAGTGACAGATGAGGTCTAAGGCTAGAATTATTGCTCTCACTCTAACGATCACGGTGTTACCTCACATGTGTGGTTTGAACAACGTTTTCATATGCGGGCGCTACTCAAGTATGCGTTCGCTTCTGCGCGCGAGCTCGTTGGGACGGGCGTGTTTCAAATATTTTTTTTTCTCATTTATTTTACCTTTTATTTACTTTTTTTACACTTTTCTTTTTTTTTTTCTTTTTTTTTATTATTGCTCTCGCACTAACGATCATGGCAATACCTCACATGTGTGGTTTGAACACCGTTTTCATATGCGGGCGCTGCTCACGTATGCGTTCGCTTCTGCGCGTGTGCTCGTAGGGTCGGGGCACTTTAAAAAAAAATGTTTTCTTATTTATATTACTTTTTTATTGATTTTAAAACAGTTTTTTTTTTTAATTGGGTTACTTTTATTCCTATTACAATTATCCCTTGTAATAGAAAAAAAAAACATGACAGGTCCTCTTGAATATGAGATCTGGGGGGTCAAAAAGACGTCACATCTCATATTTAGACTAAAATGCAATAATAAAAAATAAAAAAAAAATATGTTGTCATTTTTTTAAATGATCCACCTATAAATAAAAGATTGCTTTTGGGTGAACTGGTCTTTTAATAATAATACTAATAATAATAATATTATTATGTTTTATGTATTTTTTTATTTATATTATTATTATTATTTTTTTCCCAGGTTTGGGGGAAGCCCATCAGCCTATACTTCTATACAGTCTTATTCTGGGAAGTTCTTTTCTCATACTCCTTGTCCTTCTTCTGGTTTGGATCAGGAACAAATGGATCTTCGGGACAAACCCAGACAGCTCACTCTATACAAACATTTCTGATTTAAAAAGATCGTATTGCTTGTAGAGGAAATACTGTGATAGTATTGAGGAGCCTACCAAAAAGGATTTATAAATACTGTAAATAATGGCTACATTTTATAAACTTTTTGTATATATTATTTTTTTGTATAAAAAAATATATTTGAGAAGCTGATCCTGAAGAAGCCCTTTTTGGGGCGAAACACTTCCATCCAGACCCATACATCTTCTGGAATTAATTCTGTTTTTAAATTGTATGTATTAAAAAAAATGTATTGATTTTATATGGATCAATTTTGAGTGATTATTAGTATTTTGGAAATCCCCAAAAAGGATTTATAAATACTGTAAATAATGGCTACATTTTATAAAGCTTTTGTATATACTTTTGTATGTATTAGTTTTGTGTTGCTTACCTGCTATTCTTTTTTATACATTTTTTTTTGAGAAGTGGATCCTGAAGAAGCCCTTAATTTGGGTGAAACACTTCTATCCAGACCCATAAATCTTCTGAATGTATTTTGAAATGAATTTTTGGTGTATATTCATTGGAAATGTAATGTGAATTGTGTTTATGTAGTGGATCCGGAAGAAGCCCTTATTTTAGGGCGAAACGCTTCCGTCCAGACCCATACATCTTCTGGAATTCATTCTGTTTTTAAATTGTATGTATTAATAAAATGTATTAATTTTATATGGATCCGTTTTGAGTAACTATTAGTATTTGGCCACACAAAAAAATCCCCAAAAAGGATTTATAAATACTGTAAATAATGGCTACATTTTATAAACTTTTTGTATTTATAATTTTTTGTTGCTTGTCATCTATTATTTTTTATAAAAAAATATTTGAGAAGTAGATCCGGAAGAAGCCCTTATTTTGGGGCGAAACGCTTCCATCCAGACCCAAACATCTTCTGGAATTCATTCTGTTTTTAAATTGTATGTATTAATAAAATGTATTGATTTTATATGGATCAATTTTAAATGATTATTAGTATTTGGGAACACAAACAATCCCCAAAAGGGATTTATAAATACTGTAAATAATGGCTACATTTTATAAACCTTTTGTATATATTATTTTTTTGTTGCTTACCAGCTATTGTTCTTTTTTATTAAAAAAAATATATTTAATAAGTGGATCCTGAAGAAGTCCTTATTTTGGGGTGAAACGCTTCCATCCAGACCCATACATCTTCTGGAATTCATTCTGTTTTAAAATTTTATGTATTAATAAAATGTATTGATTTTATATGGATCAATTTTGAGTGATTATTAGTATTTGGGCACACACACAAAAACAAAGGATTAGGCATTTCAGTTTTAGTTTAATACTGTACTTCTAAAGGGGTGCAAACCCTGCAACTTTCCTCGTCAGAACACTGAGAGTGCACCAGGTGATTATAATGACCCAGGACCTCCTATTCAGAATCAGTCTGCATTAGGATACAAGTCAGATTTTGAGCATCCCCAGCAATAGGAATTTCCAGTTTTGGTTTAATACTGTACTTCTAAAGTGATGCAGACCCTGCGACTTTCCTCATCAGAACACTGAGTGCACCAGGTGATTATAATGACCCAGGACCTCCTATTCAGAATCAGTCTGCATTAGGATACAAGTCAGATTTTGGGCATCCCTTGCAACACAAATCTCATTTTTGGTGAGATACTTCCAAAAGGGGAAAAAATCACACCTAAAGTGACGCAGACCCTGCCACTTTCCTCATTAGAACCCTGCAGGTGCAGCAGCTGATTGATAGTAATAAAGTCACTCCTGTTCACATTGATTGTGCACATGGACACAGAGAAACAAACGGCTATTTCTACAGAATGACAAAAGGTAGGAATCTGCAACAAAGTTTGTTACAATCCCTGCAATGTGGGGGAGGGGGTTCTTAGCAAAAGTGGAGTTGGACTCACCATACATTATACAATTTCCCTTTAGATCGACTAAACCATCTAATATGAGGTCAGACCTAAACACTTTCAACATAAATGCAATCAGGCAGGCTCTTGTACTACATAGATGAAGGTAAATCTAAAGGAAATTGAGTATGAAAATTGTATGGGCTGTCTTAATGAGAGGGCACACCTGGGCACTGCCCAGGGGCCCCTGCCCTTTCCTCAAAGCAGCAGGCCCGGGCTGCCCCTCTACATCCCAGATACCCAAAGCTCTAGGCTTTATGAGGCCTTAGGCAAAATGGGGGACCCACTCACACCTATGATGGGAAAAATAATTAAAAGGACAAGAGCCTCTTCCCCACAACCCTGACCGGTGGTTGTGGGAAGTCTTTTCAGAATCTGGAAGCCCCCTTTTAACAAGGCGGTCCCCAGATCCTGCTTTTTAATAACTAAGGGGAGGGGTGACATCACCTGGTGAACCCACCCCCTTGTGACATAATTGACTGAAGGCATGCTGGGTCATTGACGTCACAAGGGGTGGTGTCACCGATATTCACTGGTTGTTAAGGGCGCTGGCGGCCCCTCTTCTGAGTCAGGGCTCTTAACGTTGCTTGCGTTAAGGTCTCCTGTCCCTCAAAACTGGGGTAATGCATTGGGTAAGTTAGGCGGCCGTGAGGCCCCTGTGAGTGCGAGGCCTTAGGTGCCTAATTTGCCTAATTAAAGAGCCGCCTCGGCAGATATCCCCCCAGAACTCTGACCATTCGACACCCTAGATATCCCCTACCTCCTACCTATGTGATTTCTGTTTACCTGCACTGTCTCCATTGTAGGGGCCCCAGAGCATTACTTTTCCCAGGAGCCCATGATGCTATTAACCCACTTAAGGACTGCCTAACGCCGATATACGTCAGTAGAATGCCATGGCTGGGCACAATCACATAAGGATACATCCCCTTTAAGTGCCCACGGCCTGGTCCGAAGCTCCATGACCACACCTGCGGTCCCGCGATCGGTCACAGGAGCTGAAGAACGAGAAGAGGTGTGTAAACCTTCCCTGTTCTTCATTGTGGCAATGTCACTGATCGTCTGTTCCCTGATATAGGGAAAGACGATCAATGACGTCACACGTCTAGCCCCACCCCCCTACAGTTAGAAACACAGATGAGGTCACACTTAACCCATACAGCGCCCCCTAGTGGTTAACTCCTAAACTGCATTTTATTTTTACAGTAATCAGTGCATTTTTATAGCACTTTTTTTTGTGAAAATGACAATGGTGCCAAAAATGTGTCAAAATGTTCTGATGTGTCCTCAATAATGTCGCAGTCATGAAAAAAATCGCTGATCGCTGCCATTAGTAAAAAAAATTATAAAAATGCCATAAAACTATCTCCTATTTTGTAAACACTAGAAATTTTGCGCAAACCGATCGATAAACGCTTATTGCGATTTTTTTTTACCAAAAATATGTAGAATACGTATCGGCCTAAACTGAGGAAAAAAACATTTTATAATTTTTTTTTTGGGATATTTATTATAGAAAAAAGTAAAAAAATATTGGGCCAGATTCACAGAGCGATTACGCCGGCGTTACAGGAGATGCGTAACGTAAGTCTAAATTTGCGCTTGCGTTTCGATGCGCCGCATCCCCAAAACGAGATACGCAATAAATCTACTTTTTTTGGACCGGCGCAATTTCGATAGACCGGCGTATCCGTCCGCGCAAAACTGCGCTAGACACACCATTGATTTGCTATTCAAATATGCTAATGAGGGAGTTACGGGGATCCACAAAAGAACGTTGGGGCAGCGCAGGCTACGCAGTGTGCGCAACAGCTGCACGGCCTGTCTAAAATTAGACCATATAAAAGGTGGTATAAAATTAGACAATCCGTCTACATGTCAGCTAAAGCAACACTGTTAGTGAGGAGCTGAGCAGTCACACTTGCTGCCCAACAATCTGTATGCCAACATGCCAGGGGCATCCATGCTCATAGCTATACTACTGACAAAAAAAGGGGGAAAACCAATAACTATGAAAAGATATTGATGGTCGGACTTTGAGGCCAAGGAAGTCGTTTTGTTTAAAAATTCAAAATTTTAATATCATCAGGTAAAAAATAAAACATAAATTACAATACAGTTACAAAAAAAGAGGTACAGATGAGCAAATAATGAGCGAAGGACGAGGGCACGGAGGAGGGCACAGGAGAAGATTTTTCTTTTTTTCCAAAAAAATTGTATTTGCTTTTATAAACATTTTTACAAAAAATATATACATACATATATACATCAATACATAACATACATACAAATTACAAACACGGTCTCACTATCTTTCAATAGCCCTTTAAAACCTTGATGGATATAATAATACAAGCCCCTCACTCTTCACGGGAGAGGATATATCACACACGCATAGACATCTTTGGCATGAGTGATTCTGAGGTGTATCGCATCTTCAGATTCACCCCTCATGTCATCCTGGAATTAACCACAACCCTGCAGGAGCCCAACACATGACACCACCCATGACAGCTACATATACAATCAGAGCCCCATCCCCACAGATTTCGAACAGAACATGTATGGGGACAGCTGGCTGGTTGGTGAGTGACATGGGTGGCAGGCATGACTGTCCCCCCCCCATGATGCTGAAATCACAAGGGGCACATGCACTACTAACATCCTCCTGTCTTATCCCTTCAGGGTGACTCTGCATATGCACTGGGACCCCATCTCATGACTCCTATACGGAACCCCCCATGGTACCCTGTTGTATTCCCCAAACTTTGTATGCCAGATCATCGGTGCATGTTACATGCTGCACAACTTTGCAGTGAGAAAGGGCCTGGAGATTGACATAAGTGATGACCTGACCCCCGAACCAGACCATCCCCCCCTAACCGAGGGTCCCCCGTCTTCTGAGGAAAGAACAGCCAGGAGACAGCTCACATTAGGCATCTTTGCACATTAAACACACACATTAATCATGGCACAATGAGAATGCATGCATGCACACCACTGTGGTCCCTAGCACCGACACATCACATCCTCATCACATTGGATTGGCACAAGCCCACCATGCAGGACTTGTGAGCAGCAACGCCATGCCACGGCTCCAATTATGTCACTGTACATTCATACACCATTCACACGGACCTGGGGATCACTTCTCCACCACAAATGTGGGTGACACCCCTTTTCCGGCAGGAATGTCACCCCCACATTACAAAATCATTCACAAACAGAACCAAAAAATAATAATATTGACCAGCAAAAATAAAAAATGCCCAGCAAAAATCTAATTTAAAAAAAATAACAACAAAGAAAACACATAAAAGACAAAAATCACTCTGCAAAACAGTCCCCAAATATCTCAAAGACACGTCACAAACAAACAAACAAACAAACAAACGCTAATAAACAACAGAACAAAAGCACCTTGCTGTATAGGGAGGGATACAAAGGGATGTACTTTTGCAAAGGAAGTGCGTTTGTCTCTGTCTATTTATGCTGTCTGCGTAGTTCTCTAAGTTGCCCGGGTCCACTTCCAATTTCACTGATTGCGCCGTTCCCGAGTTGTGAGCATGCGCACAGAGGTGCTGACCATGGTCTGCTTCATGCGCGCATGCGCGATCCGGCCGGCCCTTCATTTGCATGGGGTCACGGCTCATCTTAATGTAACACACCCACGTCCTCCCCAATTTGAATTACTCCGCCTTACGCCTCTGAAATTACGTTGCACAGGCGCTAATTTCTGCGCAAATCAAACGAGAATACGGTGATTGCGCCGCTACATTGCGGCGGTCTAACGTAAAGGAGGTGCGCTACGCCAGTCAAAAAATGAGCCGATGTACGTGAATCTGGCCCATTGCTTTTTTCAAAATTGTCGCTTTATTTTTGTTTATAGCGCAAAAAATAAAAACCGCAGAGGCGATCAAATACCACCAAAAGAAAGCTCTATGTGTGGGGGAAAAAGGACCCCAATTTTGTTTGGGAGCCACGTCACACGACCGCGCAATTGTCAGTTAAAGCGACGCAGTGCCGAATCGCAAAAAGGGGCAAGGTCCTTAACCTGCATAATGGTTCCGGGGCTTAAGTGGTTAAGACGGCCCTGGTATAATGTATGGCCAACTTTATTCTTTATGCAGAATTTTTATCCGCAGTTTTTGGGAAGTGACTTTTATTTAACAGCTGCATTGGCAAAATCCGTTGTGGTCGGTGAGAGTGATGAAGAAAACATTCACTTGTTTTAGTATCTCTGTTACTCTGCCTAGCAACTAAAATCCCCGTCCGGGGTACCGTCTGAAGTACCAAAGTCACATGACTTCCTCTGCTGTACTACAGGCGGGATACACCTTATATATATCACTACAACGAAACACAACGTATAAGACTTCGCTCCGACCGGCACAGGTAAGACCGTGCTTGATTATTCCTCCTCTCCATCCCCGGAATGTAAACTTTGTTTCTTTACTGTAGAAGAAGAATCACCAGAGCTTTTTTTTCTCAGAAAATAGGTGCAGGAACTCAATCACGACCCCGTTCAGATTTCACAAACAGTAGAAGGGTCTTAAAGGGGCATTAAATACCAAGATTGCATTACATACAGAGTTCAGAGTTCAGGGGGTTACACACAGAGTGCAGAGCTGTCACTTGTAAACACAGAAACCAGAATTATGGGTTTACAAGTTATTGTGGTGAGCGGGCACCAAAGGGTCTGAGCCAGAGGTGGTGGAACTGAGTTCCACCAAGTTCCCCCTGAAAAAAAGCCCTGAGAATCATAAAGTTTAAATTGGGGTCTTTTTTATCACCCCTGATTTCATGATTTACTGAGACAAGATTCCCCCAATATTTTATTAGAACACATGTGAATCTTGGGTGAGCACACTAATAAACAGACCCCTAATACTAAAAAAAAAAAGAGGATGAAAATAAAATAGGCACAGCACCGGAGTCTTTAAATGCAGAAAAGATCAGGATAGTTTTTGAAGCCCAAATATCACCCTATAATGGAGGAGTGATCATAAATACTATAAATTATATATATATATATTTGTTTTTCAATTAACAGAATATATATATATATATATAACAAAGTATCAAGCCAATAGAACCAAAGTCCAATTGATAAAACAGCGCTAGTTATTGGATGAAGTCCAACTCCTCATATATATATATATATATACAGTAAAACCTTGGTTTGAGAGTAACTTGGTTTGAGAGCGTTTTGCAAGACAAGCAAAATGTTTTAATAAATTTTGCCTTGATATGCAAGCGATGTCTTGATATAAGAGAAGCGTCATGTCACCACTGAGTATAAAAGAGAAGAAAGGCGCCTCTAAGTGTAGCAATATGGTTACATATAATGAAGGTGCAATTATTGCTACACTTAGAGGCGCCTCTCTTCTCTTTTATAAAAAAAAAAAAATGCTTTGATATACAAGTGCTTTGGATTACAAGCATGTTTCTGGAATAGATTATGCTCACAAACCAAGGTTTTACTGTATTTATGAATATATGTTTTTTTCCTTTTAGAAATATATTTATAATATATCTATATATATATATATCTATATATATATCTATATATATATATACATTTACATATACACTATATATATATATATATATATATATATATATATATAGTGTATATGTACTGTTGATCAAGTTGTTTTCTTTTTAAAAAAAAGTGTATATATTATAGTGTTTATATAATTTCATTCATGTATTATAGGGTGATATATAGGCCCAGATTCACGTAGATCGGCGCATTATCATTCCGGCGTAGCGCACCACTTTTCCGTTAGACTTGCGCAATCTAGCCGCGTAATCCGGCGATTCACGTAGCTTTTACGCAAGAGATTGCGCAAGCGTAAGGTTTTTTCCTGAGGCGTAAGGAGGAGTAATACAAATTGGGAGGGACGTGGGCGTGTTACATTGAAATGAGCCGTGACCCCATGCAAATGAAGGGCCGGCCGACTCGCGCATGCGCGCGTGAAGGAAACCATGTCAGCTCCGTTGTGCGCATGCTCACAACTCGGGAGCGGCGCAATCAGTGAAATTGGAAATGGACTAGGGCAACGTTGTGAACTACGCAGACAGCATAAATAGACACACACAAACGCCCTTCCATTGCAAAAGTACATCCCTTTGTGTCCCTTCCCATTGAATCAAGTGCTTTTGCTCTGTTGTTCGTTAGAGTGTGTTTTGTAGTTGTGAGATTAGTGTTCTGTGTGATCTTGTGCTTGTTGGTAGTTTTGTGAAAGTGTATTTTGATAAGTGTTTGAGACTGTTTGTTTGATTGATATATTTCTGAGCGTTTGTTTTCTTGCTTTATTTTTTCATCTGATTTTTTTGTGTGTGTTTCTTGCTGAGTGCTAGTGTGATTTTTGGCTGTTCTTTTTCTCTTTGTGTGTGTTCTTGTCTGATTGGTTGTGCTTGTATTTGTGACAGATTTTTGGTGACTGCTAGTGAGTTTGTTTGGAAGTATGACTGAGAGAAAAAGAAAGCTCAATTTTACTGTGGGGGAAAAAAGAATTCTTGCCCGGGCCATTACCGACTATGGGCGTTTTCTCCACGGCCCGCAGAGTGCCACCACCACCCCGGCCAGGAGGAGGGAGATATTGGATATGATCACGGAGCAGGTCAATTCATCGGGGGAGGGGGAGACACGGACCCGCTCTGGGATTGAAAAGAAAATAAATGACCTCCGGCGTGAGGTAAAAAAAAAACTGGCCGCAATAAATGCCCATGCCAGGGGCACAGGAGGGGGCCCACCATGCCGGGTTAGATTTACAGCGACGGAGCGTGTGGTGGCCCTGACCTTTCACCGGCATGAAGTGGAGGGCCTGCCAGGCTTTGACACAAGTCCGGTCCCCGCGGTGCCAGGTAAGGTTTTTATTTCTCTCAGGTGTGTAGCATGTGTGGGGGAGGGGGTGAAAGGGAATATGTGGCAAGTGTGTGGATCCTCCAACCTGTGAATGTTTTGTGTCATCCACAGATGTGCAGGAGGGTGCAGGGCCATCTGGACTGACCGCTCCAACGCCAGGACAGCAGCCTAATGAGGCCCCCCCAACAAGGCCAGAGTCCGCGGAGGAGGAACAAGGGGAGGAGGAGGATCATGCGGAGGACGATCATGAGGAGGAGGATAATCATGAGGAGGAGGAGTCCATGGCAGGCACTGGACAATTGGTTTCTGCGGACTCTTCCCCTCTGGCTGCAAGAAGCCTGCCCTCCCTAAGGGTGTGCCCCCCCCCCCTCCTCCCCCAACATGGCTCCCCTCACAAGGGCCTCCCCTTCTCCCCGGCCACAACCATCAGCTGGAGCCAGGAGGTCATCCCAGAGCACCAGGGGGGCGCCCAATCTCCTGCCCGCCTGTCTGAGAAGGAACCTGGCCACCCAGACCCGCCTTCTGAGACAGCTCTGCCAGACTATGGGGCGGGTGGATCAGAGCCTGTCCTCCATTAACGATAGCCTGGGTAACCTGGACTCCCACTCCCGGGCCTCCACAACCTGCCTAAATGACCTGCAAACTACAGCAGCAGGCGTTGGGCAGGATGTGAGGGCCCTTACCCAGGCTATCCAGGGCAACACGGCAACACTTGGTGCTGCCCTGGACAGAATAGCCGTGGCCTTGGAGGGCAGGCCGCCAGGTGGGCAGATCTCAGGGGCTGCTCCTCCTTCCCCGGCTTTTCCCCTCCCCCATGCGTCTCCCCTGAGGGTCCGGGGCCGTGGCCGGGGGCGCCCCAGGCGTGGCTCAGGCAGAGGGCATTAATTTTTTTTCCCCCTTTTGTTTGTTTTGAAAGCATTTTTATTTTTGTTCTCTGCTTATTTATTTTTTTCGATGCATTTTTTGTTTCTATGCATTTTTTTTTTCCCTGACATTTTTGGCATATTTTGGGTTGTGAATGATGTTTGAATGTGGGGGTGACATTTCTGCTGGAAAAGGGGTGTCATCCTCAATTTTGGTGGAGAAGGGTTCCCCAGGACCAGGGAGAAGTGATCCCCAGGTCCGTGTGAATGGTGTATGAATGTACAGTGACATAATTGGAGCCTTGACGTGGCGTTACTGCTCACCAGTCTTGCATGGTGGACTGGTGCCAATCCAATTTGATGAGGATGTGGGGTGTGTGTGCTAGGGACCATAGTGGTGTGCATGCATGCATTCTCATTGTGCCATGATTAATGTGTGTGTTTAACGTGCAAAGATGCCCAATATGAGCTGCCTCCTGACTGCTCTTCCCTCAGAAGACGGGGTATCCTCGGTTAGGGGTTGATTGTCTGGTTGGGGGGTCAGGTCATCATGTTCCTCTATCTGCAGGCCCTTCCTCACTGCGAGATTGTGCAGCATGCAACATGCAACGATGATATGGCACACGAAGTTTGGGGAATACAACAGTGTACCCCCAGACTTATCCAGGCATCGGAAACGTGACTTCAGGAGGCCAAAGGTGCGCTCCACCACTGCACGGGTTTTGATGTGTGCTTCATTGTATCGTTCCTCTCCTGGGGTTTGGGGGTTCCGGATAGGAGTCATGAGATGGGGTCCCAGTGCATATGCAGAGTCACCTGTAAAGGAAAAGACAGGAGAATGTTAGTCATGCATGTGCCACTTCTGTTGTGCATCACGGGAGGGGATAGTCATGCCTGACTCCCATGTCACTCACCAACCAGCCAGGTGTTCCCATACACGTTCTGTTCGAATTCCGTTCGGATGTGGCATTGATTGTAGATGTAGCTGTCATGGGTGGATCCGGGGTGTTTGGCACGAACGTGCCATATGAGGCCTTGGGCATCGACTATCACCTGTACGTTGATGGAGTGCCAATTCTTCCGATTGCGGTACATGTGCTCGGTCTCATGGGGGGGCTGGAGTGCCACATGTGTGCAATCTATGGCCCCGATGGTGCGTGGGAATCTGGCAATTCGGTAGAAATCTGCCATTGCCTTGATTCGCAGCTCCTCAGTGGTTGGTTTTATGATTTGGTTGGCCAAGCGTTTGAGGATTGCAGGGACAACCTGGTGCACACATCTGCTCATGGAGGATTGTGACATCCCAGCCACCACTCCACTTGTACGCTGAAAAGAGCCACTGGCAAGGAAATGGAGTGTTGCCAGGACCTTCACCAGTGGCTGCACTGCATGTGAGCGTTGTGTTGGGCTGGTGATGTCCTCCTGCAGGGTTGTGGTTAATTCCAGGATGGCATGAGGGGGGAATCTGAAGATGCGAAAGACCTCTGAATCACTCATGCCAAACAGGTGTATGCGGGTGCGGTATACCCTCTCCCGTGCCATTCTCCGTGCCCTCCTCCTTCTTTGGTCATCTATATTCACTAGTGCAGCTATGAGCGACGATGCCCCTAGCATGTTGGCAGTCAAATTGTAGTGCAACACGTGTGTGTGGTCTGCTCCTCAGTAACGGTGTTGCTTTCTGTGAGATGTAGACGTTTTTTCAAAAGTTAGACCAGCTTTTATGTGCTCTAACTTTAGACAGGACATTTTGCACTTGCGCACATCGCGTAGCCTGCGCAGCAACTGCGTTTTTTTGTGGATCCCCGTAAGTCCCTCATTAGCATATTTGACTAGCAAATCAATGGTGTGTCTAGCGCAGTTTTGCGCGAAGGGAAGCGCATGTCTAACTCAATTACGCCGGACAAAAAAACGTAGATTTCTGGTGTATATTGTTTTGTGAATCGCGTCCAACTATACGCACGCGCACATTTAGACTTACGCACGCGCAACAGCAGTTGCGCACGCGTAATCGCTCTGTGAATCCGGGCCATAGTCTGCAGTAGATACTTTTTTTTCCTTTCTGTATTTTAAAAAAAACCTCTCTCTCTCTCTATATATATTTCTCTCTCTCTCTCTCTCCCCATGCATCACCCTATAGTGAAAGAGTGAAGTTAGACAAACCCTATAATTTATGAAAATATATATATATATACACACAATATTTATATTATTTTGTATATACTGTTGATCAAGTTGTTTTCTCTTTTTTTTTATAAAGTGTATATATTATAGTGTTTATATAATTTCATTCATTTATTATAGGGTGATATATGGTCTGTTTTTCTTCTCTGTATTTAAAAAAAAAAAGACATATATACATACTATATAGATATGAAGATATATATATATAGATATATATATCTATATATATATATATATATATAGATATAAATATCTATACATCTATATCTATAGATCTATCTATCTATATATATCGTTTTTCCAGCGCTAGCGGGGTGCTTTTTAACCCCCGCTCGTGGCCGAATAAAGGGTTAAAAGCGCCCACAAATCGCCGCTGCCAAGGCGTTTTGCAGGCGCTTCCCATTGATTTCAATGGGAAGCGGCGCTCTCCTCGCTCCTAAAGCGCTGCAAAGAAGCCGCTTGCAGGACAGTTTTTTTGGACGCCCTGCCAGCGCAGCGCCTCAGTGTGAAAGCCCTCGGGATTGCAGCTGAGGCTTCTTTCATGCCCCGGTGTGAAAGGGGTCTTGAAAAGCTGCAATATAATAAATGTTTGATCTGGGAGTTAGTATCACATTAAGCCTCGAATAAAAGGGAAACAGCTCTGAAGTTCCCCATAAAATGGTTTCCGCAGCAAAAGATGAATTTCTGCCAAGTGATAATAATAACTAAAGGTTTTATTCCCACCAGAGAGAGAGAGACGTTTATCTTCGGTATTCTAAAGAAAATAGGAAAACACACGAAAAAAAAAAAAGTATGGTCATTTTTTTACCTGCTAATGGATTTGGATTTGTCCATCCAGTCCTAAGATTTACACATCTCTGCCAACCAACCTACCAACCAACCTACCTACCTAGCCCTTTCTGGCAGAGCAGAAGATCTTTTTTTTTTCTCTGATGCACAGATCTTGCCCCTCCCCCACCTTGTGATTATACAGTGAAAGGAGAAGCAGTTCATCTCTCTGTCACTCTGCTCTCTTCTTCTGTCCTGAGCATCTTTGCACATTTTTTTATGCCGAGCGCCGAGTGCCGAGCAGAGATGTTGCGCGGGAGCCGCATTGTAATCTCCGCCTTCTGGAGCCTGCAGCAGCGCATATGATGGACGTCACACGCCCCGCGGTTGCGGAACTGGACCAGTGGGCCGTCCATCATAGGCGTTGCGCAGGCTCCAGAAGGCGGGACCTGCTATGGCACTCGGCAGGAATCTGCCGTATTCGGCCACGCTCGGCATCAGATCGGTCCCGGCGCTCACCACTCGCTCGGGGCTAACAATGGAGAGCTGCATGCCTGAGTCTCTGAGCTTTTCTGGGACCCATTCAGGGCTCCAGCCCCCACTCTTCCTGAGGCCCCTGTGCCTGACAGCAATTGGTCGCCCAATAGGTAATATTGTTTTGGAGAGCTGCATGCCTGAGACTCGGGGGATTTTCTGTGACCCATTCTGGGCTCAAGCCCCCCAAGCCCCCACTTCCCGACGCCCCTGCCTGACAGCAATTGGTCGCCCAATAGGTAATATTGTTTTTTTTTATAAAAGGTACTACAGCGGAACCTTGAATTACGAGTATAATCCGTTCCAGAAGAATGCTCGTAATCCAAAGCACTCGCATATCAAAGCGAGTCTCCCCATTGAAGTCAATGGAAACTAAAATAATTTGTTCCGCATTGGCTTCAATGGCATGCAATACCGCACGTGGCCAGAGGTGGGGGGGGGGCACCGGAGAGCCTTGAAATCACTTGGAAAGGCCCGAGGACACCTCAGCTGAAAACATCAGAAAGGCTCAGGAATGGAGTATTTCCACGTTTTTCTGAATTGCTCTGGTGGCCCCCCCCCCCCCTTCACCTCAGGCCAAACGCGGTACTGCACACCACTTTGGCTTGAATCTTGCTCGTTTTGCGAGACAACACTCGCAAACCGAGTCAGGTTTTAAAAAAATAAATAAAATACAGCGCTCGTATTGCGAAACGCTCGTTAAACACGTTACTCGCAATCCGAGGTTCCACTGTATTATTTTTTATAAAAGGTAGTATCTATAAAGCGAGGGGACAATGACAAGCATTGAAGTTACCAACAAAGGACTCTTTTGAGCACCAGGTCTCTTCTGTTTTTGTCTGTCTGATGGATTAGACAGACCAGATCTTCACACACACACACTGCCAATCTTTAGTCTTATTCATTTTATCTGCTCGAAGGTCACCCTGACCTTGTATGGTGCTGAGGTGCGTCCTCCTCCTCCTCCCCCCCCCCCCCCCCTCCTCTGTGGTCTCCAGAATATAAATCTTTGTATCATTTCTCTCTCTCTTCCTCCACAGATCTCGTTCTAGGAAGGGAGAGACCACAGAAAGAGGGTTCTGATCATGGCCGCTCTGCTTCTAATCCTAGCGTATTGTAAGTATCGACCACGCCGCGGGTTTCCACCTGGTGACGTCTCAGCCCAAAAAACTTTATTTTAAAACACAAGCTTCAGTAAAAAAAAAAGTTTTTGAAATGAGGGGACAGACAGAGCCCCCCCCCCCCCACGTTGTTGGGGGTCACTGGGGAGAGTTGCGCTCACTTCCCTTTTTGCCTGTGATGGGCGGAGCCTGCTGAACCCCTCCCACTGCTCTGCTTTTTGCACAGGCTATGATGACGTCATTGTTGCATTTACAAGGTAATGTCTCTGTTTGCAAAAGCTTATAGTGGATTTATATCTTTTGGGGCTAGTGACTATATCAAAAGTATTGGGACGCCTGCCTTTACAGGCATTAGTTCCGTAGGGTTCTATATTGGGTGGAGACTGCGAGCCAGGCCTTCTCATCCGACATCAGTGCCTGACCTCACAAATGCGCTTCTGGAAGAATGGTCAAACATTCCCATAGATGCACTCCTAAACCTTGTGGACGGCCTTCCCAGAAGAGTTGAAGCTGTTATAGCTGCAAAGGGCGGAGCCAACTCAATATTGAACTCTCTGGACTAAGACTGGGATGCTGTTTAAGTTCATGTGCGTGTAAAGGCAGATGTCCCAATACTTTTGACAATACAGTGTACATTTCAATTAAAGTTTTTCTTAGAGCTTACAATCTAAGTTAATACCTCTGCCAGATTTTTATTGCTGCCTGTGTCCCCATTGGGGAGATTTCCCCCCCTCACTTCCTGTGTAGTCACCAGGACAGGAAGTGAGGAGAATCTCTCCCCCAATAAGGACACATTGCAATAATAACCTAATGGGCATTGAAGTTTAGACTTGGTGGATGATTTGTAGCTGGGACTCTCGGCTGTAGCCACATAATGTATTTATAACACCGTCCATCGACTAAAATGAAACTGACTGCCTGGGGGGCGGGGGGAGAATATTCTATTATTGTCACACCTTGTGACCACATCCTAGTGACTGTATGTGATAAAATCTTTGATTCAAAGTGTTGTTTTCTCCATCCGTCACGCTATCAGCAGCAAAAGATTATTTTTCAAAAAATGTGTCTTTGCAAAGCCAGCGTTTTCCTTGCTCTGCAGATCCTCACCACTGCCGGGCCAGGGTTGTGGGGAAGAGGCCTTTGCCCTTATCAATCTTGGGGCAAAGAATGTCGATGGCATGTATCCCGGTTCGGAAGGGGGGGCACACTAGATTTCCTCCCCTTTCTATGCCAGCCAGGCTGCATGCTTAAAAAAGGGTCTTGTTTTTTTGGGTGAGGTCCAGCGGTGGCCGATGTTATTTTTTTTGGGGGGGGGCAAACAGTGCACAGCCAGCCCCCCCGGTTATCAGCTTCCCCTGTGTCTCCTCGCACCTTCTCCTTCCTCCTCCCGGCAGCCAGCGTAACTTCCCTTTGGGCAACCAGCTAGCTTCCCGTGCGTCTCCTCTCCTCGTGTCTTTTCCCTCCTCCTCCCGGCGGCCAGCGTAGCTTCCCTCTGGGCGACCAGCTAGCTTCCCATGTGTCTCCTCTCCTTGCGTCTCCTTCTCCAGGTGGACAGCATAGCTTCCCTTTGGGTGGCCGGCTAGCTTTTTGTGCTTCTCCTCACATCTCCTCCCTCCTCCTTCTTCAGGCGGCCAGCATAGCTTCCCTCTGGGCAACTGGCTAGCTTCCCATGCGTCTCCTCCCTCCTCCCCCCGGGGGCCAGCGTAGCTTCCCTCTGGACGACCAGCTAGCTTCCTGTGCGTCTCCTCTCCTCACGTCTCTTCCCTCCTCCTCCTAGCGGCCAGCATAGCTTCCCTTTGGGCGACTGGCTAGCTTCCTATGCGTCTCCTCCCTCCTCCTCCAGGCGGCCATCATAGCTTCCCTACGGGCAACTGGCTAGCTTCCCATGCAGCGTCTCATCCCTCCTCCTCCCGGCGGCCATCATAGCTTCTCTCCAAGCAACTGGCTAGCTTCCCATGCAGTGTCTCATCCCTCCTCCTCCCGGCGGCCAGCGTAGCTTCCCATTGGGCAACCGGCCAGCTTCCTGTGCATCTTCTCTCCTCGTGTCTTTTCCCTCCTCCTCCCGGCGGCCAGCGTAGCTTCCCTCCAGGCCTCTGGCTAGCTTCCCGTGTGTCTCCTCCCTCCTCCTCCCGGCGGCCAGCATAGCTTCCCTCTGGGCGACCAGCTAGATTTCCTGTGCGTCTCCTCTTCTTGCGTCTACTTCCTCCTCCTCCAGGTGGCCAGCATAGCTTCCCTTTGGGCAACTGGCTAGCTTTCTGTGCTTCTCCTCACGTCTCCTCCCTCCTCCTCCCTGCGGTCAGCGTAGCTTCCCTCCAAGTGATCAGCTAGCTTCCTGTGCGTCTCCTCTCCTTGCGTCTCTCTCTTCCCTCCTCCTCCAGGCAACCAGCCTAGCTTCTCTCCAAGCAACTGACTAGCTTCCCATGCAGTGTCTCATCCCTCCTCCTCCCGGCGGCCAGCGTAGCTTCCCTCTGGGTGACCAGCTAGCTTCCTGTGCGTCTCCTCTCCTCACGTCTATTCCCTCCTGCTCCCGGCGGCCAGCATAGCTTCCCTCTGGGTGACCGGCTAGCTTCCTGTGCATCTCTTCTCCCGCTAAGGGAACACTTAACCGCTGCAGCGCCACCTAGTGGTTAACCCCTTCACTGCCAGTGTAATTTTTACAGTAATCGGTGCATTTTTATAGCACAGATCGCTGTGTAAATGTGAATGGTCTCAAAATGGTCTCAAAAGTGTCCGATGTGTCCGCCATAATGTCGCAGTCCCGATAAAAATCGCTGATCGACGCCATAACTAGTAAAAAAAAGTTTTTTTATAAAAATGCTATAAAACAGTCCCCTATTTTGTAGACGGTATAACTTTTGCGCAAACCGATCAATAAACGCTTATTGCGATTTTTTTTTTACCACAAGTATGTAGAAGAATACGTATCGGCCTAAACTGTGGAAAAAATGTTTTTTTTTATATATATATATTTTTTGGGGATATTTATTATAGCAAAAAGTTCTATTTTTGTTTAAAGCAGAGGTGATCAAATACCACCAAAAGAAAGCTCTATTTGTGGGGAAAAAAGGACGTCAATTTTGTTTGGGAGCCACGTCGCACGACTGCACAATTGTCAGTTAAAGCGACGCAGTGCCTAATCGCAAAACGTGGCCCGGTCATTTGGCAGCCAAATGGTCCGGGGGTGAAGTGGTTAAAAGGGCTCCCCCCACCAAACAGTATTTAAAGAAAAGTTCCGTCGGTACCTGGACCTCCTGGTGCCACCCAGCTCTTCCCACTTTCTTTGACAATCCTTCGCTTATCAGCCTTGAAATTGGAAAGAATTAAATTATTAAAAGTGCAACCACAGAGACAGGAAGTGAGAAGAATCGAATTTCCTGTCTACGTGGCAAAGTTCCACTTTAATGAATTCATTAATTACCGCTGATCTGTCTACTTTATCCCAGGTTTTACAGTAATAGGATTGGAGTTCTTATTTTAATACACATCTTTCTACCATTGCAGGCAGCAGAAGCTGCGCCGTAACCCTACCACAGCCCACAGCTATAGCGGCCGAGGTCGGCTCTTCCGTGAATTTAAGTTGTGAATTTAGGCCGGGAGCGGATCGAGTGACTGAGAAGAACCTGTACTGGTACATGCCGGGGCCCCACGAAGACAGCGAATGGTTTGTGTTTCCCCATGTCGCCCCTGGAATCCCCAACA